>JAXIVJ010003355.1:0-77500 GCA_036785665.1 Chirona hameri
CATACTGAACCCACACTCCAGTGAGCCGCCGCCGGGCCGACGGTGGACCAGGCCTCGCATACTGAACCCCCACTCCAGTGAGCCGCCGCCGGGCCGGGCCGACGGTGGACCAGGCCTCGCATACTGAACCCACACTCCAGTGAGCCGCCGCCGGGCCGACGGTGGACCAGGCCTCGCATACTGAACCACACTCCAGTGAGCCGCCGCCGGGCCGACGGTGGACCAGGCCTCGCATACTGAACCCCCACTCCAGTGAGCCGCCGGGCCGACGGTGGACCAGGCCTCGCATACTGAACCCACACTCCAGTGAGCCGCCGCCGGGCCGGGCCGACGGTGGACCAGGCCTCGCATACTGAACCCCCACTCCAGTGAGCCGCCGCCGCCGGGCCAGGCCGACGGCATAACTCAGCGCTTCTGGTGGTGATCTTCTGCGGTATTACGAAAAAGTTTCGGCGGAGCAGAGGACTCTCATAGTAAGCTGATAACGCATACGATAACGCTGATCGATCGATCTATAACGATAACGCTGATCCCTGAAAGTCACTGAGCACACGGTGACAGATCCTCTCAAGCAGGCGCTCCGCCACGGGGAGGGGGACGGGCGCCACGGGCGGTGACAGGAGCTCCTCTAAATCAGGCGCTCCGCCACGGGGGGAGGGGGGCAGGAGCTCCTCTCAAGCAGGCGTTCCGCCACGGGGAGGGGGACGGGCGCCACGGGCGGTGACAGGAGCTCCTCTCAAGCAGGCGCTCCGCCACGGGGAGGGGGACGGGCGCCACGGGCGGTGACAGGAGCTCCTCTAAATCAGGCGCTCCGCCACGGGGGAGGGGGGCAGGAGCTCCTCTCAAGCAGGCGCTCCGCCACGGGGAGGGGGACGGGCGCCACGGGCGGTGACAGGAGCTCCTCTAAATCAGGCGCTCCGCCACGGGGGAGGGGGGCAGGAGCTCCTCTCAAGCAGGCGTTCCGCCACGGGGAGGGGGACGGGCGCCACGGGCGGTGACAGGAGCTCCTCTCAAGCAGGCGCTCCGCCACGGGGAGGGGGACGGGCGCCACGGGCGGTGACAGGAGCTCCTCTAAATCAGGCGCTCCGCCACGGGGGGAGGGGGGCAGGAGGAGCTCCTCTCAAGCAGGCGCTCCGCCACGGGGAGGGGGACGGGCGCCACGGGCGGTGACAGGAGCTCCTCTAAATCAGGCGCTCCGCCACGGAGGGAGGGGGGCAGGAGCTCCTCTCAAGCAGGCGCTCCGCCACAGGGGGGGGGGGGGCGGTGACGGGAGCTCCTCTCAAGCAGTCGCTCCGCGACGGGGGGAGGGGGCAGGAGCTCCTCTCAAGCAGGAGCTCCGCCACGGGGGGGGGGGGGGCGATGGGGGACGTGCCCCCCCCATTTTTGAGACGGGGATTATCCCCCAATTTTCCCTGACTTACTAGAAATAAGTGTTCGGTTGTACTCATTATGTGCAATCTGTCGCTGACGCTCCACTTCCCCGCCGCCCCAAGCCGCTCAACAACTTTTCGCTGACGATGCAGTAGCGTACCGCGGATATAACGAGCGGCTGTACTATAGTGGCCATGGTGGTGCTCGGGATGACCCGTACACGGAGATGCAGTAGCGTACCGCGGATATAACGAGCGCCTGTACTATAGTGGCCAGGGTGGTGCTCGGGACGAAATGCCGCGAGGGGTTCAGCGCCAACAGCACACCTGTACATCTGCTGGTCAGCGCGCCTATATGGGCCTGGGGTCGCATTCACGCCGACTTCGTAAGTGGATTTTCATTCGTAAGAATATGTCTTATATGAATATGTTTGTTTATATGTGTAATTAATGTAATGTAATTAATGTATATGAGTATAATTGTATTCATTTATCCCCATAACACCTAACTATAGGCAGATCTGGGTTTCGAGTGGGCGCTACTAGCTCGGCTATCTGTCCGCCCGAATCTCAGATAAAATCCTTTACTAATACAGGTGGCGGCTATCCTTTCCATGCAAAACAAAAATAGCGGGTTGTGTTGTGACCTAACGTGATTGCATAACCCTATCCTTATTAAACACTCTGGTAATTAACGTACTCTGGTCACATGGGCATGGAAGGGCACTCCTGCCTACCTATTATGGGCAGGGGAATTAAAAAAAAATGGTATTCACGTTGACAACTTTACGATTTTTCGTACGAACTGGCTGGAGAATTAAGAACATCCGTATCCGTATGTCGGTATTTATAATGTTGTTTCATGCTGCGCTATATCTATTTTCACATGAGAATATGCTTCAGCTGCAATACAAATACAATATAGCTCCATCACACGGGTTCACGATGCTATCTATACCCCTCCCCTCCCTGATACCCCCCCCCCCCCCTCAGTCCACATGCGGCCTCCACAGTTTCGCTGGACTGCCATCCCCCTCGGTGACCTCTCCGGACGGCGGCGACAGGGGGTTGGCTGCGCAGGGCGAGTCGGTCCCCTCTGAGCCTGCTGCTGACCACATTCAGCCTCCGCCGCCGCTGGCCAGCGGCCGCTCGGCAGACATGGCGCCCAGCTCGGCCACCTTCGGCATGGCGCCCAGCCCGGCTCCAGCTCGGCCACCTTCTCCAGCGCCTACACACGCTGTTCTATGGTGTCCAGCCGCGCCGTCAGCGCCATCTGCATCTTCGTCACGTTCTGCAGCAGGTTCACTTGTCGTGAGGCCGGGTCGATGCGGGCTTCGACCACCGAAGCAGCCGATGTGGGAAGTGCCGGCCAGCTCGAAAAAGAGCACGTATGTCTGGCAGCTGGTGACACTGTGCTGATTGGCCAGACACACTCGTGAGTCGTTGTACTCGTACCACTCGGCCGTGTGCGGGTGTTTGCAGTAGGCTATGTAGTGGCCGGAGACCAGCGTGCCGGAGTGGTTGACCACACCGTACAGGTTGTACCTGATGAGCGTCTGGTCAGCCGAGTACGGCGACAAGTCCAGCCCGGTCACCGGAATGTCCACGGCGGTGTTGAGTTTGCCATGGGATCTCTCCTGCGGCGGGAAACGTTTCAGGTGCACCACTAGGATGCGCGGGAATTTATGGATTGAAAAGTTCTTGGTGCACTGTTGCCGCTGCTGGCACTTGGAGCACGTCGGCTTCTCGTGTCCGTCGAGCACCTCTTCCCTAATGAAGAGGTCAAAACAGGCCTGCAGTTGCACCTGGCAAGTCTTCGCCGGGATTGGCAGGCTCAAATCCCAGAACGGGTCGAACGTGACGGACGCGTGGCCGCACACTGTGCATAGCAGCGTCGACTTGAACTGGCCGACAAACATATCAACTAATTTTGAGTTCTCCAGACGCAGGGAGCACTTCCAGGCCTCAGCTGACTTCTGACTGGTGCTATCGTCAATGTCGGTAGTGATGGGCTTTGGCAGGCTGGTGACGTGATTTACATCCCTGTGCAGACCCTCTAGCAGGCACCTGAGGAATTCCTGTGCATCCTGCTGCTAGTAGCCAATAAAGCGCGGTGCGAATCGTTCAAACTGTGCTTTGAATGGCGCCGTCGTGAGCGGCCGCTCAGATTCGTTTAAGGGCCGCCACATGTCACGCATTAGCGCACCGAACGCTTTGATGAGCGCCCCTTTCATGGCCGACGTGGACGTGTTAATGTTTGTTGAGTACTCGCTACGCAGGATGTAATTGTGCAAGGCGCGGCGCGTGTGTTGCTCAGACACTGCAGAACTGAGTTCATGAAACATGTGTTTCCGCTATTCCTAGTGTCACCTAGTAGCCACCTACTGTTCTGCTACTACTGTTCTGCTACTGCTACTAGTGTTCATATTGCAGGTGTTGCCCAGGGTTTTCAGGTCGGCCAGTGGCGGAGTGACGGAGTCGGACGAGGGCGTTATGCAGCAGTTGTTGCCCAGGTATATGGTTTGGCAGGAGCGTCTGCCAGTTCGCACGGCAGTGAAGCCAGATGCGGGGCCTTGAGGTCGGGGTTTCATGTCGGAAGGGGCTTGGTGGTATTGGTGAGAAAACAGATGCGTCTGGGCCTCCTGAACCGGGCAGGCGGTTGCCAGGACGGCAGCAGCGTTTCCCCGAATGATGGCGAGAGACACGCGCTGCCGCAGCCAGGCGACTTCCCGACGGTCTCCCGTGGCGTCAGAGATCCTTCTGCCCAGGTCCGTCAAGAAGGCGGCGGCTGCTGGGCCGAGGACGCCGGTGGTCTCCACTGCCACTGGGACAAAGATGTGCCGCTGGGCGATGGCCGCGTATCTCTCCCTCTTCCGATCTTCCGCCGCCTTAGCTGCTGAACCTGGCTTCAGTGAGGCATTTACAACCGCGCTTTTAGCAAAGGTGTCGACGCAGGCGTCTCATGTGAGGCTCTTTCCCCGTTTGTAAGGGAAGAGGGTGAGTCCGTCCGGCCTCCTGCCATCCCCACGATCGAGCCCCTGAGGCTCGAGAACAGAGGGCACTCCCGCGTTGGCCAGCGCCCGCTTCACCACGTCGTTAGATTAGCGTGACGTGGGAAGCGCCCGGCTGACTTCCTACAGGAAAGCCCATGGTGTCCAAGACGGTCCACCGGACGGCTGCATTGGCTGCAGTTATGCGGTTCACAGATGGGAGCGCCCAGACGCAGGGCTACGGCGACGCGGACCGTATCGGCATCCAGTTGGAGGCCGATATTTGACGCTGGGATAGCCTGCAGCCATGCCACCGTGTGGGGTGTAGAGGCGGCGAGAAGGAAGGCACGGTCTACCTGGTTCGCTCTTTCGAACAGCTGTTCTCTGACCATCGTGCACAACAGGTCGTCCCAGAGTCGCTGTTTGCAAGCGTCCTGTCCTTCAGGGAAGTCATCTGAGCTTATGCGCCGCTTGAACTCTTCTAGAGCCGGTTGCAGGGCCGCTGGGGTGACGTCAGTTCTCGGCGGGCTGATGGCGGCTATCAGGGGCACTGCTGCACATAGTGAAGCCACGTAACATGGGAGGGCTGGGGATTCTACTGAGCGAACACCGAGCCCTCCATGTCTTCGAGGCAGTGATGCCTGGTCCCGTGCTTGTCCAGAAATGTCGACGTTGGTGATATCGGCTAGAGTCGACCTAACCAGCTCATCGACTTTCCGGAGGTTGGAGCGGGCGCCGTATAGTGGAGCGGAGCGCAGTAGATATATCAGCCGCGGTGCTGACACGTGGTGTGCGAGGAAGAAGAGGCCTGTGTGCCGATCTAAGTACTGAACTCTCTCGCACAACCTGGAAATGGTATCGAGGACGGCGTTAGTGGCGTCTGCAAGGCCAGCCTCGTGCAGGGGACAGCCTAACAATTGGAGACGAGATAGAGGGGTTCTGAAATATCCGGTAGAGCACTCTTCACTTCCCGGATCACCAAAGCCTGCTGCTCTTCTCCGAGATCATCCAATACTGTCACCTCGCATTTGGCGGCGTTGAGTTGGAGGTCGAGCTCTGGGAGTGTCCTGATATTGAGCGGAGATCAGCGACTACGTCAGTGACTGAACCTCAGATACAGATACAGATATATGTATTAGGACCCTCCATAGTATGGATTTTATGGTATCCACGTCATTACACAAATGCAGTACACCAAGATAAAAGTACAAAATACAGCATCAGATGATGATAAAAATACAGATGATAAAATACAGCGGCAAAAGAGTGGCAACACAGACCGACCCCGGCCGCTGACATCGATCGCAACCATATCCCGGTATGCAGCATGCAGATGGGCTATCGCCTAGCCTCTGGTGTTAGGGCATTCCAGGCACTCGCGGCTCGGTACATGAAGCTGCGCTTTGCGAATTCCGTCCGCACGCGGGGCAGCTCGAGCTGGATGCCTTCACTGGCGCGCGTGTGGCGGGCGGACACGTCGGCACGCCTTACCACCCGACCGCGCAGCGGTTCTGAGGCGCTGGGGGCAGTGATGAGGTGCCGCACAGCGGCAATGTCACGTTCGTTGATCATGTCCTCAACATTAGGCCACCTGAGCTCCCGTAATGACGGGGTGACATGATCGCGCCGGCCGAGGCCAGTCACAATGCGGACACCGAAGTTGATCGCCTTTTGCACGCGCTGCCTCTGTGCCGCGGTACAGTTTCCCCACACCGTTATGCAATAACGGATGTGAGGGAAGACGAGAGCCTCGACCAGCAGACGTCTGACGCATTTTGGCAGCTTATGACGGATTCGCGCGAGACCTACCAGCACACAATAGCAACGCTGAACGACCGACGAGACGTGGCGGTTCCATGGCAGGTGTGGGTCGATGACAACACCCAGCACCAAGCTTGACGCTTTGCGATGGAGAAATTTCGTCGTTGCCGACATAAACAGAGAAGTCGGCAGTGACGTTTTGACGGCGAGATCTGAGGATGATCATCTCCGTTTTAGCCGGATTGATTTTTTTTTAGGTTCTGTGTGAACCACTTCATAGCTATAAGGAGAGAGCTCTCAATACGAGTTTTTAAGGCCTGAAAGTTTGATGGAAAGTCAGCATCAAGGAACTGAGTGTCGTCAGCGTACATCACGATCCTTCCGTGTGGAAGGTGCTGTGGCAGATCGTTGGTGAAAATGAGGAAGAGCACAGGTCCTAAGATGAATCCCTGGACCACCCCGTGAGTCACGTCCAGTGCGCACGATCCACCCCGCACGGTCTGGGTACGCCCCCGCAGCCAGGCCGAGAACCACTCGCGTTGGACACCATGCCATTCCAACTTATCCAGGAGACGGCCGTGCTCGACGCTGTCAAATGCCTTAGACGTGTCAGCTGTGACGAGTGATGTTATCATGCGTCTGTCGAAAATGTCGGTTGCGAAAATGACAGCGTCGAGCAGGGCCGCCTCCGTGGACAGGCCAGGACTGAAACCGTACTGCTGCGGGCATAGTACATGGTGGGATGTGAGGTACGACATAAGCTGGGTACAGACCACACGCTCGCATAGTTTCGCCACGACAGGGAGGACTGATATCGGACGGTAGTTATTGGGGTCAGCAGTGTCCCCCTTTTTGTGGAGAGCGGTAATGGTGGCAGCCTTCCACTGATCGGGCAATACACAATTAGTGATGCAATAATTAACAAGCCTCAGCAAATGCGGACCCACCACTGGAAATGTACTTCGTAACATCCGAACGGTGATGCCGTCAGGATCACAGGCGCGGGACGTACCCGTGCGCCTTAGCGCTGCTGAGAGTTCCGGTAGGGTGGCATGATACGGCGAGAACGACCCGGCACACACGCGGGGAGGCCGGGGCGACAGCGGTTCGCCAGCGTCGCTCTCCGCTAGTACGTGCGCCACGCCGGAGCCGACTGACGTGAAGAAGTGATTCAGTCGGTCTGGCCACTCAGGATCCGCCGGCGCTGCACTGGTTGTCCTCGGCTGAGCCTTCCGAGATGAGACCAGGAACTGCCTGATGTTCTTCCAGGTCTTCGGACGGGAGTGCTTGAAATAAGAGTAGAAGGCAGCGCTCGCGCGGTTGATGACCATCTCCACGGCGTTCCGGCTTTCCCGAAACTCCCTCTCGGTGGCGTCACACGGGATGAGGTCCCTGTCGGCGCGTGCATGGTCACGAGCTGCCATGGCCTCTCGCACTGTGTCGTCATCAAGCCATGGACACGGTCTGTGCTTCACTGTGATGGTCCGAATTGGCATGTGTGAGTTGATGATGGTGCCGTCGTCCTATGGTGGCGTCGTCCAGGTACCAGATGTTGAGTGGGGACTTCAGGCTTCGTGCGCATGTGTTAACCGCCAACGCGAAAGCGATTGGGCCCACAGGGTCGCCCTGCTGAACACCCGTGGATGACATTATTATGTGACCAGCCATGAGGAGCGGAGTGGGTGTGCTGTAGGCTTGGTAGGCCATCGCGTAAGCCTCGGGACATGATTCCTTTATGCACCGCAGCACGACATCACGCCTCACAGAGTTGAATGCATTCCTTACATCGACCTTAACTAGTACACGTGTCGACTGATGACGTGAATCTTTTGTGAAGTTTCGAACTGCGTGCACCACTGCCTCACAGCCGAGCGGCGTGCTCACGCCAAGCTGCACTGGTCTCAGTTCTGGGCCCAGGAGGTTGGCAGCGAAGCGGGCAGAGATGCGCGCTGGCAGGCGACGGTAAACGCTGCCCACCGCAATGGGACGCAAGCCACCGTCCTTCTTGCGGAAAGCACACAAAGATGCGCAGTAGAGGGCGTCACGGCCGTATGATGGCACCTGGCCA
Organism: Chirona hameri; assembly: GCA_036785665.1. Classification (NCBI taxonomy): domain Eukaryota; kingdom Metazoa; phylum Arthropoda; class Thecostraca; order Balanomorpha; family Balanidae; genus Chirona; species Chirona hameri. The sequence goes on from JAXIVJ010003355.1 coordinate 8,190, forward strand.
GCCAGCACCAGGTTGGTGAGCGCCGTGAGGGAGGTCAGCAGACGCTGGCCGGCCTCTCCTGTATCCGCAGAGGTGAGCTGTCGCAGATGGAGAGGCCTGATCCCGTCCATTCCTCCCGCAGATCCCGTGGGCATGGAGACAATCGCCTGCCTGACTTGATCCTTTGTCACGATCAGCGGATGTTTTTATCCTCTGGTGCGGGTGGGTGCTTCAGGCGCCGCATGGCGACTACATCCTTAGTGGGCTGTGCCACAGATTCGCTGGATGTGAACGCTCTGAGCGCCGCCCCGATGTCACCGTCAGCGCACTTTGCTTGCACCCTGCGAGCCACATCCTCACAGGAGCTGGAGTATGGAGTGATGTTGTGATGTCACGCAGCGTCTGCACAGGTAGGTCCTTTTCAATAGCTTGTCGCTTTATGAGTGTGGCAAGAGAACATTTTCGATCGGCTTTGAGCCCAAGAGACCTCAGGACGCTGCACGCAAAGGAGAACAAGCGCCACCAAGCGTCCAAGCTTGTGCTTGTGCTCGAAGTGGCTTCATTTTTTCGTTGGGAGAGGCTGTGGGCAACTACCGCACGGGCCGGTTTAGGGATTAACCTGATGATTTGTGTGACCCGCTGAGCTGTGTCAACCCTGTGGGTATGTTTTCCGGTCGTCCTTCACTTGGCTTAGCCGTCTCCTTTTCGACGCTTTCTTCCATTGTGTTCTTTGTTGAGCGGAGTTGCGATGGGGTGCGGTCCTTTCCCAGGCACACATCGCAATGCCATATGGCTAGGGCCCGGGCCTGAGCCACAGTGAGTTTCGCGCAGGAAGTGTGCCATCGCTCATCACAGCCGCTGCAGACAATTGCAGCCTTTCGGACTGATTGACTTGCACAGGCCGCGCAAGATACGACATCTCCGCTGGTTTTTGGTGGTGATGGCAGTGATGTTGCTATATCATCATTGGTGTCTGGTTAGGTGGTGACTCGTAGGTGCTCGGTTCACAACGGCACGTTCTTGAGGGTAAAAAGGGCATAGTTTTTCGTCCGGAGAAAACAGCTACACAAAATAACTTAAACACAGTTTACTTGAATGCTAATTTAGAGGAATCCATCCACTTACTCGAGGTCAACTGAAGTCATTGATCTCCGATGACCTCAGATGACTTTTTTGAGCTTCTGGCGGTTTCTAGGACAATTTGTGACCCTGATTTCAAATTAGGGATCCATTTTAGATAATTATATGTTCCACTAGAGTCATGCACATCTACAGGTCAACCGAGGTCACTGACCTCAGATGACCTGCCATGACCTTTTTTTAATGTTGCCGTTTTTAGGACATTTTTGACGCCGATTACGAATTTGGCACCTATTAAGCATTATGGTATGCTCATTCACAATTCTAGTTCGATAAAATTCAATTTATACGTTTTTATGACTTTTGGGTCATTGACATTAACTCAGAGGTCACATAATGACCCAAGAGCTTAACATCGGGTATCAGCGGCTTCCTCTCGTCACAAGCAACACGCTCGTCTTTGAATCGAAGATCTAGCTCAATTAGGGTCGAAACGCTAAGGGGGGGGGGGTCGTACTCCCCCCCTACCCGAACACGTAGTGATTTTGCCCTACCCGGGCGAGGGTTAAGGTGCTCAATTTCCACCAGACTCACGAACCTTTTGCAAAATACAAAGATCCATGTGGCATTTGTCCTGCGACCTTCACGAGGTAAAATCTATTCACCCAGACGCCATGCGTCATTTTTCTTCCACATTTCTTTTTCCGAATGAATATAGAGCAATGTGATGTTTACCATTGTTTGGCTTGTCGAGACACCTCGATCGATGTGAAATGCGACCTTTACTTGACCTTGACCTGTCTTCGGGTCAGGTCAGGCGTAGGCCATCTTTCCCACAGACTTGTCTTATTTTCACCTTCCCTAAATAAGACAATTTGACTAATGGGACTCTAATGGGACTCTAATATGACTCTAATGGGACTCTAATGGGACTCTAATGGGACTCTAATGGGACTATAATGGGACTCTAATGGGACTCTAATAGGACTATAATAGGACTCTAATAGGACTCTAATAGGACTCTAATAGGACTCTAATAGGACTCTAATAGGACTCTAATATAAATCTAATAGGACTCTAATGGGACTCTAATGGGACTCTAATGGGACTCTAATGGGACTCTAATGGGACTCTAATGGGACTCTAATGGGACTCTAATGGGACTCTAATGGGACTCTAATGGGACTCTAATGGGACTCTAATGGGACTCTAATGGGACTCTAATGGGACTCTAATGGGACTCTAATGGGACTCTAATGGGACTCTAATGGGACTCTAATGGGACTCTAATGGGACTCTAATGGGACTCTAATGGGACTCTAATGGGACTCTAATGGGACTCTAATGGGACTCTAATGGGACTCTAATGGGACTCTAATGGGACTCTAATGGGACTCTAATGGGACTCTAATGGGACTCTAATGGGACTCTAATGGGACTCTAATGGGACTCTAATGGGGCTCTAATGGGGCTCTAATGGGACTCTAATGGGACTCTAATGGGACTCTAATGGGACTCTAATGGGACTCTAATGGGACTCTAATGGGACTCATTGACTCTAATGGGACGCCACGAAATTGACCTGACCTTAGGTCACTGATATAACAAATCCGAGATAAGAGAATTGTAGGTATTTATGGCCTGATTAAATCCTGCAAGTTTCAAATATCTCTTGACAAAACACTATGGCTTCGGCACGACCACAAACATATTTGGAGGTAAGGTCACTTGACGTGACTTGGTTACATGAGTGTTCGTAGGAAAATTCGCAGGAAAATTAACGATGTGAATACGGCCCCTGGTAGTTCAGGTGCCGGTCAATAATAACGCCCAGGTTCCTAACCAGTAACCACCCTGGAATCACGGATTTCGGAAGGTCGTTAAATGTTATGGTCACATTAGTGGTGCCTCTGAGCATGGAAGGTGCACCGATAACAATCATCTGTCTTCTTTTCGTTAACTTGCATACGATGATGGAAGAACCACTGGAGCAGTGAAGCGAGGGTGTCCTCCATCCGGGCTACTATCCGAGGCAAATTGTGCTTCTTACCGCTCGTATAAACCTGCACGTCATCGGCCATACTGTACGTCATCGGCCGGGTCATGAAAAACAGATTGCAGATTAATAGTGAAATTATCATGCGCTATGTCATTACAAGCTTACATGAATTTGCATTTTTTGTATCAAATTTGGAGGTGCCAACCGGCTCTTTTTAGGGACACTTGCCATTTTTCGTCAATATCGTATATTTTGGCATGAGTGAATTTTTTACGTTTTTTGAAAATATCATTTTCGAATTCTCCGTATGCTGTTTGACAACCGTAGTGATTTTCATAAAGTTATAATATACATTGAAGCTGTTTCTCCGCATTTCCCGTAAGGATTTTAAGGCACGCGCTCGCAGCGCCATCTATTGAGCGGAATTGCAGTATATGTACTAGGTGCAGTTTTCCGGCTGCGGAGACCTGCAGGGGGGGGGGGGGGTCCACACGCGATGATATGCAATATCAACCGGTAACTCAGTGGAGACTGGATCTGGGGACAGGACAGGTACCGGGCCTCACGTCTGGAGATGGAACAGGTACCGGGTCTCACGTCTAGAGACAGGACAGCTACCGGCCTGGAAGCAGGGAAGGCCTCAACGTATGGAGACAGGACAGCTACCGGGCCTGGCGACAGGGCAGGTACCGGACCACTCGTCTGGAGGCAGGGCAGGTATCGGGCCTCACGTCTGGAGACAGGACAGGCACCGGGCCTCGCGTCTGGAGACAGGACAGATATCGGGTCTCAAGTCTAGAGACAGGACAGGTATCGGGCCTCACGTCTAGAGACAGGACAGCTACCGGGTCTGGAAGCAGGGCACGTACCGGGCCTCACGTCTGGAGACAGGACAGCTGCCGGGCCTGGAGACCGGGCAGGTACCGGACCTCTCGTTTGGAGGCAGGGCAGGCACATGGCCTGGAGATAGGACATATACATCTGGTTTGGAGATGGTCTACCTCATGGTCTACCTCACGTCTGGAGATAGAACATATATCGGGTCTCACGCCTGGGGACAGGACAGGCACCGGGCCACACGTCTGGAGGTAGGACAAGCACCGGGCCTGGAGATAGGACAGGTACCTGTTCTGTCTCGAGGGGCAGATCAAGCTCATTCAGTCAAATTTGTTCGGCACGCACTCCTCCCCATCCACTTTAAATCCATTTTGCGATAGAGTTAATCTGCTGGTGTTCCATTTCAGTCAGTGGCGGCGGAAAGTATTTTCGGATGGGAGGGGGGGGGGGGGGGGCAAAGAAACCCAGGGGGCCCCCTCGGCCAAGGGACCCCCTCCCCACAGCCAAAGGCCCGCCCCAGAAAAAAATGTCGCGAAATGGTATCTCCTCGGATTTAGGCCGCTATATTTTGCAGGGCCTCTAAATGGTCGCAAAAAATACGTCGGACAGGCCCCTGTTGAAGTTTGAGGCCTTCCGAGGGCCCCTTGTAAGGTCGACTCCGGGCCTTCTGTCGGCCTTAGAGGGCCCCTCAGGCTGGCTGGGGGCACCTCGGGGCCCTGTCAATTTTTTGGCCAAAAATAAAAAAAATATAACCAACTTATTAGTCCCTCTTACAAATGTATGGGGCGGGGAGAGGGGGGCAAAATCATATGTCCTTCCCAACTCCTTGAGTGGGGGTACCCCCTGCCCCCCCCTTATCCGCCGCCACTGATTTCAGTGCGTGTGGAGCTCCTCTGCAGACCTCCGCAGCCGGGAAACTGCACCTAGTGCATAAATTGCAAGTCCGCTCAATAGATGGCGCTGTGAGCGGATGCCTTAAAATCATTGCAGGAAATGCAAAGAAACAGCTTCATTGTCCAGGATAACTCCATGACAATCACTGCGGTTATCAAACAGCACACGGATAATTCGGAAATGATATTTTCACAGAATTGTTTTTTTTTAAAATATTGCCTAAATGAAATGCCCAAACAAATATGGACGCAAAAAAATCGCAAAAAGTGTCCCTAAAAAGAGGCCGGTTGGCACCTCCAAATTTGATTGTAAGAATTTCAAAAAATGCATGTAAGTTTGTAATAATTTCACTATTAATCTGTGCATGCTCGCAAAAACCTATCGAATGACCCGGCCTACTGTACAACAGTGACATCGTCGTTGACGTAAAGGCAGAGATCGTTGGAGAAGAGCGAATAGAGAGCGCAACTTAGAGCCTCCCTGGTATACACCGATGGTTCTAACCGGAAGATATCAGGCGGCATGTCTTTCAGAGAAGAGCCAAATCTGTTCCCGCAAAAACGGCACCAGTGTTGAAAGCTGATACAATGTACCTTCTCCGAGATTATTATGAATGTAAACCCTATTGTTTTACGATTATGATAATATATAATTATCAAGTATGAAAATATATTTATTTGCATTTCGCAGTGTTTTAAAATTACCATTCATTATGAAAGATACAGGGCTCCAGTTGAAGAGAAAGTCGAAATTCGCGAAGAAAAATGCAGTGGCTAGTCAAAATTTGATCCCCCCCCCTTTGAAATCGTTCCCGTGCCACTGCGTTCGGCGGACAAAATGCAGCACAGCAGTTAACATGCCGTGCTTATCATGCCGTGCTTATCACGGTTAACATGCCGTGCTTATCCGGCTCCTGACCGACGCCAGCGATGATCTGACTCCTGACCGACGCCAGCGATGATCTGACTCCTGACCGACGCCAGCGATGATCTGACTCCTGACCGACGCCAGCGATGATCTGACTCCTGACCGACGCCAGCGATGATCTGACTCCTGACCGACGCCAGCGATGATCTGACTCCTGACCGACGCCAGCGATGATCTGACTCCTGACCGACGCCAGCGATGATCTGACTCCTGACCGACGCCAGCGATGATCCGACTCCTAACCGACGCCAGCGATGATCTGACTCCTGACCGACGCCAGCGATGATCTGACTCCTGACCGACGCCAGCGATGATCAGACTCCTGACCGACGCCAGCGATGATCTGACTCCTGACCGACGCCAGCGATGATCTGACTCCTGACCGACGCCAGCGATGATCTGACTCCTGACCGACGCCAGCGATGATCTGACTCCTGACCGACGCCAGCGATGATCTGACTCCTGACCGACGCCAGCGATCATCTGACTCCTGACCGACGCCAGCGATGATCCGACTCCTGACCGACGCCAGCGATGATCTGACTCCTGACCGACGCCAGCCATGATCCGACTCCTGACCGACGCCAGCGATGACCTGACTCCTGACCGACGCCAGTCATGATCTGACTCCTGACCGACGCCAGCGATGATCTGACTCCTGACCGACGCCAGCGATGATCTGACTCCTGACCGACGCCAGCGATGACCTGACTCCTGACCGACGCCAGCGATGATCTGACTCCTGACCGACGCCAGCGATGATCTGACTCCTGACCGACGCCAGCCATGATCTGACTCCTGATCGACGCCAGCGATGATCTGACTCCTGACCGACGCCAGCGATGATCTGACTCCTGACCGACGCCAGCGATGATCTGACTCCTGACCGACGCCAGCGATGATCTGACTCCTGACCGACACCAGCGATGATCTGACTCCTGACCGACGCCAGCGATGATCTGACTCCTGACCGACGCCAGCGATGATCTGACTCCTGACCGACGCCAGCGATGATCCGACTCCTGACCGACGCCAGCGATGATCCGACTCCTGACCGACGCCAGCGATGATCCGACTCCTGACCGACGCCAGCGATGATCTGACTCCTGACCGACGCCAGCGATGATCTGACTCCTGACCGACGCCAGCGATGATCTGACTCCTGACCGACGCCAGCCGTGCAGCTCTGCCAAATCTGAACAATTTCTGCGGCCGTTTAGCGTGCGTTTCTATTTCCTTTATTGTACAGGCCAAAGAGTTATGTTAACAAGTGTGAGACTATGAGAGATTACCCTGCACACAGGCCCTGCACACACCGGCCCTGCACGACAACGGTACACTGCTCAACAGACTGACACTAGAATGTCCTACCCAAAGCAGAACTATCTCGAAACAACGACCAAAGGTATTTCAGCTGACTAGCTTGGCTCTGTGAGATTGTCTACGCAGGGCAAAATACTAGAAGTTGTTAAGTTGTTAGATGTCACCCCATTCTGATGGCGACACTACTGAATCACAGCGCCTTCAGCCTTCAGTTACAGGGCGGCAGGCAGTCCCACTGCTCTCAGGTGCCGATACTGACTCGCCACTCACCTGGTACGTGTTGGCGGTGGTTAGTCGGGGGTTAGTATCCGCAGCGGGTCGGGTGTTAGTAGCGGCGGCGGGGCCACTCACGCAGTGGGCCGGCATCGTGCGGCGGGTGACGCGGCACACAGGTGTGCGTGTGCGTGTGCGTGTGTGTGTGTGTGTGTGTTGACGGGATCGCCCGGCAGCGCAGCCCCGGCACCTCCGCACGGCACAGCGACACTCCTGACACAGCCCGGCACCGCTCACACAATCCGCACGGCACCGCGACACGGCCGCCGGGGGCAGAGGCGGACACAGGAGGCCGGTGAGGGTGGCACCTGGCGCCGGGGGTAGGCAGGCTGGCTGGCTGATCAGTGCAGAAAGGGGGCACAGATCCGAGCCACCTGACCCCAAAAGCTGGCGACTGCTCACGCTATGCAGCGCGGTGTCCTCGGGACACCATCGGGGTCGACTGGCGGAGAGAGAACGAGACCTCAGGGAGGAACACCCGGCCGCCGCAGGTGTCGCCCCGACGGTCAGCAGGACACCAGCAGTAGCCAGCCGGGACAGCGGTCAGAGGAGCAGGCGCAGCCAACCAGCTATCATCACCCATCAGGGCCCGGTCAGCCACTGACTAGTCACTGGTTATAAATCAGCGCTCGGTGACCAGTGGTCAGTGATGGTCAGTGACCAGTGATGGCCAGTGGTCAGTGATGGTCAGTGGTCAGTGGTCAGTGGTCAGTGATGGCCAGTAGTCAGTGATGGTCAGTGGTCAGTGGCCAGTGATGGTCAGTGATGGTCCGTCATCAGTGACCAGTGATGGTCAGTGATGATCAGTGGCCAGTGATGGTCAGTGGTCAGTGATGGTCAGTGGTCAGTGATGATCAGTGGCCAGTGATGGTCAGTGGTCAGTGGTGGTTAGTGATCAGTGGTCAGTGATCAGCCCTTCGACGGGCGCTGACAGCACAGAGTAGGAGATGGCAGTGCAACACAGGACAGAGCAGGACGGGGCGGCGCAGGGCGGGGCACAGCAGAGCGGAGCAGAGCGGAGCAGAGCGGAGCAGAGCGGAGCAGAGCGGAGCAGAGCGGAGCAGAGCGGAGCAGAGCGGAGCAGAGCGGAGCAGAGCGGAGCAGAGCGGAGCAGAGCGGAGCAGAGTGGAGCAGAGCAGAGCGGAGCGGAGCGGAGCAGGGCAGGACAGGGTAGAGCAGGGCAGAGCGGGGAGGGCCGGTCAGGGCCGGTCAGGGCGGGGCGGCGCGGCTGCCGTGGTGGCGGGGCGGCGTTTGTCTGTTTGTCTAGCGCCCCGGGAGGTGCAGCGCAGTCAGGAGGCCGGTGAGGAGACCCAGAGCCGGTGAGGACGGCGGGCCAGCGGGCCAGCAGTTCGGCAACAGACAGCCATGGTCCGGCCGACATTGCTGCACAGACGGCCGAGAAAACGCCGCCGCCGCCGCCGCCGCCGCTGCTGACAGCGTCCACACCAACACAGCTGTCCCGTCCCGTCCCACCACGACAGGTGAGGAGCAGTACAGACAATCACCAGATATTTACCCAATTCCAGCTTTGTCCCAATTTTCTGGACGGACAAATACTGATTTTCGGGCACATCTGGACAGGAAGTGCCGGAGTGGATATGTTGCCGAGAATCTCGTAGGTTTATTATATCTTACCCAGATGTCAGTCCGTAAATTGGAGTTACCATCTTACCCAGATACCAGTCTGTGAATTGGAGTTACCCGGAGTTACCAGCAGCTGAACGGATTTGAAACAGCCTATATTTTGTAGGTACATATTTCGATGCTGGCAATTTCTGACGGACGATTTATCCGATATTGTATCGGATATTTCCTTAACCTGCCGTACCACTACAGTACACAGCGGACCGGCCGAGGCCTTGTCAGTACCACTTCTGCACACAGCGGACCGGCCGAGGCCTTGTCCTTGGCGAGTTCTCTCGGACGCATCGTCAGATATTGGCGATCTTCACCCACCACTAGGCGATGCAGACGTTAACCTTATTCAGATTGGCGATCTTCACCCACCACTAGGCGATGCAGACGTTGCCCTTATGCAGATTGGCGATCTTCACCCACCACTAGGCGATGCAGACGTTGCCCTTATTCAGATTGGCGATCTTCACCCACCACTAGGCGATGCAGACGTTAACCTTATTCAGATTGGCGATCTTCACCCACCACTAGGCGATGCAGACGTTAACCTTATTCAGATTGGCGATCTTCACCCACCACTAGGCGATGCAGACGTTAACCTTATTCAGATTGGCGATCTTCACCCACCACTAGGCGATGCAGACGTTGCCCTTATTCAGATTGGCGATCTTCACCCACCACTAGGCGATGCAGACGTTGCCCTTATGCAGATTGGCGATCTTCACCCACCACTAGGCGATGCAGACTTTGCCCTTATGCAGATTGGCGATCTTCACCCACTACACAAGGCGATGCAGACGTTAACCTTATGCAAATTGGCGATCTTCACCCACTACACAAGGCGATGCAGACGTTGCCCTTATTCAGATTGGCGATCTTCACCCACCACTAGGCGATGCAGACGTTGCCCTTATGCAGATTGGCGATCTTCACCCACTACACTAGGCGATGCAGACGTTGCCCTTATTCAGATTTACGATCTTCACCCACTACACTAGGCGATGCAGACGTTGCCCTTATCTTCCCAAATATGATGTAACAAATGATGTTGATATCTAGGGCACTTACCACGGTTCGTTAGAAGGTGTCGGAGAGCTCAAAAGATGCCATTCGAAAGCTTACCTCATGAAGATATATATTTTTCCCCTGAAATTTTTGCAAATGCCATTTTTTGTGGAAATCTCGGAACTTTTCGGTTGACCGATGCTCACTGGCGGATCCAGGGGGCGGCAGGGGCTAAAGCCCCCCCCCCCCATTCCAAACTCGACAGGGGCGGCAATAGAAATTAGCCCCCCAAAAAATCCGCTGAAACTGGCGATGAAAAAATGGGTACCCACTGCCTGCGAAAAAAATAACTCCTTGCGAAAGAAGCATTGCTTTTTTTTTGCCTCGTTCGTGTTTCCTCTATTTTGTAGCATTTTGGTAGCAGTAGGGATAGGGAACGTGGCATGTCTGACGATATTTTGGAGTGCTTCACAACCAACGTAAGTTATAATTTTTCCACGCAGCGTCACAGCCTTTGGTCTCCTGCTGCCTGCTCTGTGGCAGAGAAGCGCGTGAGTGAATTTCCTTGTATCACTGGCAGATCCAGGGGGCGGCAGGGGCAACAGCCCCCCCCCCATGTCAAGCTCGACAGGGGCGGCAATATAAATTAGCCCCCCCCCCCCCCAAAAAAAAAACCGCTGAAAATGGCGATAAAAAATGGCTACTGCCTGCGAAAAAAAACCTCTTGCGAAATAAATAAATATGTTTTTGCCTCGTTCGTGTTTCCTCTATTTTGTAGCATTTTGGTAGCAGTAGGGATAGGGAAGTGGCGCGTCTGACCACTGGCGGATCCAGGGGGCGGCAAGGGCAAAAGCCCCCCTCCCCCTCCCTCCATCCCACGCTCGACGGGGGCGGAAATAGAAACTAGCCCCCTCCAAAATCCGCTGAAACTGGCGATGAAAAATGGGTACTGACTGCGAAAAATAACCTTTTGCGACAAAAAAAAAGTTCTTTTTTTCCTCGTTCGTGTTTCCTCTATTTTGCAGCATTTTGGAAGCAGGAGGGAAAGTGACGCGTGCATATTTGGAAATGTCGAATACAAAATCCAGACCCATCATACCCATAAGTAGCCATAAATCAGCCAAAACTAAAGATATTGCTGTGAAATTCGGTGTGGCTATTGTCTATACTTCGTTCTCCAATATATATTCCGGTTTTTTTTTACATGTTTAAAAATTTTGATTTGCTGGATTTTTTCTGTCCAATTTGTTTTTCTTCATAAAATCATATAAAATATAAAATCATATGAAAAGGCCGGAATGTATATTGGAGAACCAAGTATGGACGATGTCCAAACCAAATGTCAAAGCAATATCTTGAGCGTTGACTGACTTATATGACTCTCTAAGCAGGATTTTTCATTTCATGACCTGGTCCCGGAGAGTAAAAATCCATAGGTGGAGAGTAAAATTGTATTGTCAGGCAAGTTAAGATTTTCATTTTTGTTTTACTTATTTTTCTTGGAAAGTAAAAAATCCTGATTTGTAATAGATATTAAATCCTTGTGAGGAAAATTGAATTATATTTTAACTATGTTCGAGTCTCGTCCACCTCACAGATGAGATCCTCGCTCGTAGGTATATTGTTGGTACAGGCACGGTACGCACACCACCTCGCGCGAGCCCAGTCCGCGCGGCACTGCCCCGGGCCGGCCGGGTCGGGACCGGAGAGGTCTCGGGGTCGCGGGGCGCGGCCGTGGCGCGCGCTCATTGGATGGCGCTCCCGTGAGGCGGGAGCGTCGGTGAATGCAAACCCGCACAAACTACAATGTCGCTAAGATCAGGCGAAAAGAGAGCAAATTTCCTGAACAAATATGAAGAGCGCAAAATTCTTTGGACCCAAAAATTCCAGAAAATGGACCAAATTCCAAGGCTGGGGGCGCCTCTCCTTCCGCACTGTGCGGAAGGAGAGTCACTGGCCGGAGGGGCACCGTCACTCGCGAAAGAGGGGCAGTCACTAGTCGGAGGGGCGCCGTCACTAGCCGGAGGGGCGCCGTCACTATCCGGAGAGGTGCCGTCACTCGCCGGAGGGGCGTGGTCACTGGCCGGAGGGACGCTGTCACTGGCCGGAGAGGCGCCGTCTATGGCAGGGGACGCCATCACTGGCCGGGGGCGCCGTCACTGGCCACAAGAGTGCCGTCACTGGCCGGGAGAGCGTCCTCACTGGCCGGAGTGGCGCCGTCACTGGCCAGAGGGGCTTCGTGACTGATCGGAGGAACGCCAGCTTTGCATGGGCGCCTCGGGTCCAAAGGACCAGGTCATGAACTGCATGACCTGATAGTTGATACTCGGTACGCCACTGTCCCTAAGTATCCATCATACTTAGGCCTTGACTTTATATTCGACATTTCCAAATATGCGTGGCGGGTCTGTCGCTATTTTCGACCTGGAGCGATTCCTGCAACCAACGTAAGTTAAAAAAACATCGCGTTTTGGCGCCAAAGTTTATAGCGCTGAATAGCGTGCGTGGAACGCATTTCGACAGTATTTGAGGAATTGTGACTGGGACTTGGGTATCGTTGTTTTCCTTCTCCCTGTAAACATATATGTTCTCCCAAATAAAATTCAGACTTTGTGAATGTGTAGGTAAAGTTAATATTTGTCATTGTCAAGGTTATTTTAAATTACTATAGCTTGGGATGGCTACTTTGGCCTCAGGTCATATCCAGACTCAAGTAATTTCAGGTACCAATTTTAAATCTGACACCCATATTGTACCATGCTTAGGTACTTATCCCGGTGCATTTTATGGGTGCTATGAGTAGAGGTCTCACAATTTTTAGCATTTCCAACTAGTCAAGATCACTCAGCATGAACTCAGCTACAAAAAAAAAACTGTTTGAAAGCGACAGAAGAGGTAAAATTGGGGTTGTCTGGTTTTTACCACTGGCGAATCCAGCGGAGTGGGGGCATTAGGGGAAAATCTTCTCGATGAGACATACATTAAGATCAGTGATCAGTGGTCACGCATTAGATCAGTGGCCACGCACGCATTAGGGGAAAAGCGTCTCGATGAGACATACATTAAGGTCAGTGATCAGTGGTCACGCATTAGATCAGTGGCCACGCACGCATTAGGGGCAAAGCGTCTCGATGAGACATACATTAAGGTCAGTGATCAGTGGTCACGCATTAGATCAGTGGCCACGCACGCATTAGGGGCAAAGCGTCTCGATGAGACACACACAGTGGTGCCGGTCTCATGTTTTATCTTCATATTATGCTATCAAGAGTTCTTGGCAAAGAAGTGCTGGCCACCTCAGATGACCTCACTCGATCGTGTAGGGGTCACTGAGCAATAATTGTACTTGGGTCATCAAACATAAGCTATAATAGCATAATCTTAAAATAATTATTCTGATCTAATGCGTATCCCCAGGATAAGAAAACAGTTTATCGTTGGCTTATAATGGCAACGTCACGAAACTGACCTGACCTTAGGTCACCGATATACAAATAGGTATAAGATGGCAGGGTTGCAGGTATCTATGGCTTGATTACGTCCTGTGAGTTTTAAAGTGCTGAGCCAACACTGGTCAGTGGCTGTGGCACGACCAGAGGTCGCTTGCGCATTTAACTATGTACGTTTAAAACAAACTTGACTTTGTAAAAGTTGTTTATATTTCCTTAAAGGGAAATAATGACCTTTTGATTTTGTTAGCAACAATTTCTTAGGCTACCGTTATGGTTTAACAATTATTTTATTTAAATTTAAGAATTAAATAAAATTATTCCCAAATTAAAAGTTGTAAGTTTGGAAAAAATACAAAACAAGTACCTTGTGTACTTCATGAAGGTTGAAGATTGACAAATTCGTCCTTCCCTACCATTGTTACCTTGTGTACTTCATGAAGGTTGAAGATTGACAAATTCGTGCTTCCCTACCATTGTTTACATCGAGTGCGGCATTTTTGGAGGCTCTGTGACGTTTCCGATCAAACTGATCCGTGAAGCAATCCGTGAAGCATCCGTGATGCATGACTGACTATCAGTATAAGTCATGAGTAACAACAACATGCAAACTATACCAACAAGAATGAAATAGGGGCGGAATGATTTGAACCCCAGGCAAGCAAGTATTCGCAAAGCACTCGGCACTGCGCCACAGTAGCAAAAGGCGAAGGAAATGCATATTGGATACAATATTATTATGTCGTAAGTTTCTGAAGTGTCAACTACTATGCAATACAGTGACAAAATACCTTCAATAATGATTAACAAGAAAATTCAAACTTTAAAAAAAGCACTTTGAATAAGTCTTTAATTAGCTTTCAACTCAAAATCAGATATATTTTGCAATGCTACACAAGAATGACACCAGTGACGTCATTAACGAAGCTTGCTACGGGACTTGGGTATACTAAACGGGAATATGGGGTGATAGCCTTTGACGATACCCGAGCGCTGCTCGGACACACGCTAGTAGCGCTTTCGTTCTCCATGGCAACCAGGCGTCAGCCAATCAAAAGCCAGAAAGGGAATACGTTCTGGCTTTTCATTGGCTCACGCCTGTTTGCCATGGAGAACGAAAGCGCTACTAGCGCTACTAGCGTGCGTTCGAGCAGCGCTCCGCTTCTCAGCATATAATCAGCAACAACTCGCCACAAATGGTTAAGTGCGCCGAGAAGCATGACAATGACTTTGTAAACAAATCGCCGACGCTAAATAGGTCGCCGTCGATGTGCATCGATGAGCTTCCGCTTTAATTGCCAGTTTTGTGTTATTGTTTGTTAGCTTTTTGGGGAAAAATTATTATTTTTCATGATAATATAAAGCATAGTGTTATATACAGCCACAGACAAATTATACAAAACTCCTAATGTTGAAAACAAATTAATCGATTTTCAAAAATTGAGGGTCGCAACCACTAACTATGCCGCCGTTGATGTGCATCGATGAGCTTCCGATTTTATTGCCACTTTTTCCAATCGCTGTTAGTTTTAGAGGATCGCCGGGCATATAATCACAACAAGCAGAACGCAAAATATATTTTCCACTCCATTGCGTAAAAAAGCAATACAGGAAAGGCCCGCAGTTTGATGAGGACTAAAAGTACTTGCAAGTACCGGTCGTTAAAAGTGTGGAACGCTTATCAACTATAACTTGAAATATCTTTCGGCAGGAAAGTTTTCATGCAAAATGTGATGAATTTACAATATATTTTGGTCTCGTCTGGCGATTTCAAGTGCTAACTCCATTTTTGTGGGAAAAGGTCATTATTTCCCTTTAACAATCAGAAAAGATGCAAAATTTCGGCAGATTTCAGGGGTATGGCACAATGTCGTCGATGTCGTATTACATCCGCCATTGAGCACCCCCAATGATTTTGTGGAAATCCACACCCCTGACTGGTAGACTTGGTTGCCAGAGGCGAGGCGACGGAGAGCGGCGCACTGACTGGCCAGCTGTAAGACAGCGCAGGATCCAGGAGCAGCAGCGGCTCCAGCGAAGACGAGCTGGAACGAGCTGGGGCTGAAGCCCAGCTGCTGCGAGCTGGGCCGGCGGCGGCTGGCTGCGGTCGTCGCTCGGTGCCCGTTTCGCGGGTTCCGCTGCCTGCAGGCGAGCGCGACTGGACGCGCGGCCGGCACGCGCCGCACCCGTGCTCGGGCGGCGTAGCATTGCTCTCCATACTGCTAAGAATACAGACAAACGAGAGAGAGAGAAAAAATAGATGGCATTGCAGATATCGCTTTCTAGCATGCGGTTGGAGAACGGATATAGGCCGGAGTCGGAGTCGGAGTCAATTTTTTTCAGGCCGGAGTCGGAGTTGCTAAAATTCTGTCGACTCCGCAGCCCTGATTTGTATGCACCATGTCTTCAAACACACACAATATCGTTCAGCCGACGATATTGTTATGGCGCACCTCATTCTCATCGCATCCATATATGCTAATGGGAGAGGCGAAGAACGTTTCGCGCTTTGGGGGTATTTATGGGGGCAAACAAACGTTTTGTGGTATTTTTTCTTGAAAGTACAAATCATCAGCAGCCCGAAATACCTATATATGACCTTTTCATGTGAATTAGCAATTTTATATTCTAACATTAAGTGAGGTATGTTATTTGAAGTGGCTGGCCAACAGAATCAAAACTTAAGTTAATCCTACAATTTTCATTCCACTGTCCTCTGCTTTGATGAAACATTTGTCTGCCTCGTTAGAGTTTATACTTTGTGCTTATTAAAAGAAACATTGCGCATATTTGCGCTTTTTATTTTGGAGCTTATTTTATAGCGTACATCACTATTAACTCTGCGCCATTGCAATGTCCGGATCTCTGCTGTCCCTAGTTAACTGGCCGTACAAAGACCATTTTTTAAAGATAGAAGTCTAAAGATAGCAAATGGCAAGGGCTACACAATGGCTATATCGGATTTTCGATTTTTTTCGTTTTTTTACCCCATTTTTGTATATAAAAAGAAATGTTTAAAAAGATGCCCTCGAAATCAAACTTCTCAAACATTTTACAAAAACCGAAATATATGTTGAAAAACCACATATGGCCAATACCCAAACCAAATTTCAAAGCAATATCTTTGTTTTTGACTGACTTATGGCTCCCTAAGTAAGAGTAACTCATGACGTCATATTTGTTATTGCGTTTTTGGCTTTGATTGACCAGATACAGACAAATAAATGCCAGCACTGTATTTCTGAGACAAAACCGGTCTAGAAACATGCCTTGTGTATTTATATTTATCCATTTCCCATTTTGACCTTCAGTGACCTTGATGATCTAAGCTGAGCTTGACACTAACTTCACTTAAATGAGGTCAGATGGTAAAATTACATCACTATCGAATTATACGTGTACAGCCCATAAAACATGTGTCGCATGACTTCCGTAGATTTGCTGCGCATAGTGACCTTTTGTGACCTTTGTGAAGACCTTTGTGACCTTAGCCAAGAATCTCACTTTAGCTCATTCTGGATGTGTATTATACCTTTGAGAGCACTTTGGGTCAGTGGCGGCCGATGGTATTTTCGGATGGGGGGGGGGGGCAAAGAAACCCAGGGGGCCTCGTCGGCCAAAGGGCCCTCTGCCCACGGCCAAATGCCTCCCCCACCCCAAAAAAGGCGTGAAATGGTATCTCCTCGGATTTAGGCCACCATATTTTCCAGGGCCCATAAATAGTTGGAAAAAACGTCGGACAGGCCCATGTTGAAGTCTCAGACCTTCCGAGGGCCCCTCAGGCCTACCGAGGGCCTTCTGTCGGCCTTATAGGTCCCCTCAGTCTGGATGGGGCCCCCTCGGGGCCCTCAGTCAACTTCTTGGAGTTCTCTTACAAATTTATGGGGCAAAAATAATATGTTTGCCCCCCCAACTTCTTGAGTGGGGAGGCAGTTGCCCCTCTGCCCCCTTTATCCGCCGCCCCTGCTTTGGGTGATTATGGTCGTTATCGAAAGCTTTGGATGGAAAGTATGGTCCATAACTCCATACACTCAAATACCTCAATGTCGATCTTTGACCTGACCGTGACCTGACATGTGACCTCAATTTGAAACTTTGTTTTCGAATGCTGCCTTGCGCGTCTCGCTGCAATCATTGGTTCGGAAGATAACCAGGATGGCGTTCGGCTGAGACCCCAGTCAAGCCGCCCTTGACTCGTTAAAGAGACTGTCCCACCTTTTTGAAAGTTGTCGAATCACACTTAATTGCATGTCTATATCTCAGGAGAGGTCGGCTGAACATGTTCGTGAACTTTTTTTCCGAAAAAATTGCTTATCTTGGAAGATATTCAACTGTTAGTTTTAAGCGGAAAGTTGGGTTGGTGACGTCATCTCATTTTGTAATAATAGGGAAATCTTTTGTGCTGCCAAATGTATGGCACAATTTTTTGTCGACATCTATTGCGCAGAAAAAGCGAACCACCCGGTGTCTAGATTGGTTAGCACTATCAGCTGAAGCAGCTTGAAGCAGCTTGCCGCCAGGGACCGCTAGTGAGCCAGGGTGTTATGACGTCGCAAGCAAATAGTCTCACTACATATTTATTGATTGAACACATGGGCAGGGGCGTAGGAACTATGTTCAAGTTGGGGGGCAGGAGGCATTCTGAAGTCGATTCTTTCCATGCAACGCCCATAGGCGTAATGTTAAAATCCAAAATGTTGGGGGGGGGGGGGGGGGGGGGCTGCCCCCCTGCCCCCGGCTCCTACGCCTATACACATGGGCCTTATTTTTACAGATGTCAAAATCAAACTCGAATATCTTTTTGATTAGATCATTGTGGTTGTTTGAACTGCTACCATACTTAATTTAATGCCAAGCCATCAAAATGGCTATCTCAACTCAAATATAATGTTAAGGTGGGATAGTCCATTTAGTGGGATTTAAGTGGGATAGTCCCTTTAAAGGAAATAGTTCACCTTCGGAATTTTTTTCAGAACACGATTGTATTATATTTGTTTAATACAGTTTCTTTTTTTCTTTTTAAAATGGTCCTACATCGCGCCAATTCAGGACAGAAGGTTGTAAATTATTGATTTCATGGTGTGCGTTATTGGTCTGCGCATGCTCCATGGCAGTGATGGCACTTTCAGACGGTACGGTACATCATATATGCGCCGTATTCCTTCGCCAAAAGATGTCAAATATCTTCGGCTGAGAGTCTTTTCAGCCAAGCAAAGTTGCAGATAAGGATTTCTCACACGGGCTACAAAACTGCTATTTCAGTTCAAAACCCATGTTGAAGGTGAACTATTTCCTTGAATGTCTCACTTGGTAGTCAACAGAAGTATATAATATATATATATATATATATATATATATATATATATATATATTATATATATATATATATTATATATATATATATATATAATATATATATATATATTATATATATATATATATATATATATATATATATAAATATATAATATATATAGATATATATATATATATATAATATTTATATATATATATATATATATATATATATATATATATATATATATATATATATATATATATATATATATATATATATAATATATATATATATATATATATATATATATATATATATATATATATATATATATATATATATATATATAATATATATATAATATATATATATATATATATATATATATATATATATATATTGTATTCGAAACGCCTTTAATCCTTGACGCTTGAAATTCGTTTGCGAAGTCGCTAAATTTAGAACCCATTAAACTATAGTTCATCGTCGACGCTAACTAAAGACGCTGTCAATTTGTGTGAATACGTCACAGTGACGTCACCTATGGGCCAGATATCTGTGTAAAGCTGGACTTTGGGAACTGGCAGCCGGGCGGCGCGGCGGTGACGTGTCAGTGCCGGCCCTGCTTACCAAGGGACCGAGCTCCCGACCGCCGCGCCAGCCGGTAGCCCCGCCAGCACGCCGAGTGCGTAGTGCGTACGGCCTCTGGCGGCGCGCCCGAACGGGACCGTCACATCACGCTGGTTAGAGACTAATAATCAAAAATGCCCGGAAACCCATTATAATTTATACACTTGCCCAAGGGCGGATCCAGCAGGCCGGTTTTTTTTTTGGGGGGGGGGGGGCAAACCGGTTTTTAGCGGACCTTACTTATCCCCTATTTCGAATTTCTTCACGGATTTGGGTCACTTTATTTTGCAACTACACGATTCTATTTTTATTTTATGTTAGCTTTTCTACCTTTTGGGATATCGAAAAAGAAAGATCGTCAGCTTGCAGTTTTCATTGTTCCGACATTGCCTTACACTGAGCAAAACTATGTCAATTGTCAGCTGCACCCACTGGCGGATCCAGCCTCCCAATATGTGGAGGGGGAGCTAATTTCACTGGGGCCTTCCGGGCCCAGGGGCCTCCATATCAGGGACACCACCTCAGCGCCACCCACCACTACCACACCGCTCTAGCCGAACTCAGCCTGGCCCAACTGTGCAGGAAGCCACCCACCTCCATCCCCCCCCCCCCCCCCCCACGTGCCTCGACCATGTGATCACAAACATTGAGCATACACCAGTCACCACCGTCCTGAATACATGCATCAGTGATCACCAGCCTGCGATAGCGGAGGCGCCCATCGGCAGGCTGCGCAAGCGCGCCATCTACCGACCCACCAGAAGCTGGCGCACCGCCGATTGGACGCCATCTGTCTGGACTTCCTCGCCGACTGGAACGCCGCCGACCTGCACAATGACGTAAACCGAATGGTCGTCGACTACATGAAAATCTGGACAGAGGTGCTCGACCGTCACTGCCCCGTCCGTAGCCGGCGAGTCCGTCATCCTGACTGTCCGTGGCTGACGGGACAATCAACCACTGCGGGAAGTGATGGCGGAGCGGGACGCCGCGGCGCGCCATCTGGAGGGCTCTGCGCACGCCCGAAGCTGCAGACGAGTATCGCCGCCTGCGAAATCACGCCAAGGGCCTGCTGACCCAGGCGCGGCGCGACTACCTCGCACTGCAGCTGCTCGAAACCGATAGGCGTTTTCTGGCGGCAGCTTAAGCTACTCTATATGACGCCAGCTGCCTCAGCCAAGGCACCGCCGCCCTCTGACACAAACAAAGGCGTGACCTGGCGGAAAACTTTAACGCCTTCTTCTCCACAGTGGGATCAAACATCGCCACCGTGCTCAGAGGCGACGTAACAGCCGGTCAGCTACACCTGAGACCACCTGTCGTCGTCGCTGGAGCCTTCAAACCGCGCCCGATCACCCTGCCAGAGCTGGGCCGCGCCATCTCCGCCATGAACCCCTCTGGCACCGTAGGCTAGACGGCGTGTCGCTCAGTGCAGTTAAGCGATGCTGCCTGTTCTCGCGCCTCACCTGCTCCGTATTGTTAACACCTCGATTGTGACCTGTGTCTCCAGAGGCGTGGAAGGTAGCCACCTGCTCCGTATTGTGAACACCTCGATTGTGACCTGTGTCTTCCCAGAGGCGTGGAAGGTAGCTACCGTTTCTTTAAATCTGGCGACGCAACCACCCCCTCTAACTTCCGGCCGATTTCTTTGCTTTCTCACCTGTCTAAAGTCGCAGAAAAAGTGGTTTGTGATCAGCCTTCTAGCTATCTGGGCATAACAACGTCCTATATAGCCAACATTACGCTTACCGCCGTTGCCATTCCACGGAGGACGCCGTGCTCGACGCTGTCGACTGGCTTCTCAAGCCATAGATGAAGGCGAAATTGGTTCCATAACTACAGCTGATCTTAGTAAGGCCTTCGACAGCGTCGATCACGGTGTCCTCCTCACCAAGTTGGGATGGTATGGATCGATCCCTCGTGGTTCGTCAGCTACCTGAGCGGACCGAGCCAGGTGGTGAGAGGCGGTAGTGCGACACCTCTGCCCGTCACGCACGGCGTACCACAGGGATCTATTGCCGGACCGATCCTGTTCCGCATGCTGTCAATGACTTGCCCTGCCACCTGTCATGCAAGGTCATTGGCTACGCCGATGACCACCCAACTGTTGGATCGAGCGATACGGACCACCACATGCCACCACATACCACATACCACCACCACCACCACCACCACCACCACCACCACCACCACCACCACCCCACCACCACATACATCGACAGAGGTCACCACCCAGTTTCGTCCCAACACTATATAAATAATGATTACATAAGCCTTGCGTCACCCGTGCGCCGGACACAGGAAATGGTTGGCTGCCGAGCTGGCCAGCGCGAGGCGTCTGTCGCAGCGGTGGTCTCGGACTGAGTAGAGGGTCCCGGCCAACTGCGCAGTTGGAGTCGGCCGTTTCCACCTCAGGTCACCAGTCCAGATGTCACTCACGCAGCCGCCGACAGCCCACTGTGCCAGCCGCCGGACCGCGGGGCTCTGCCAGTACAGCCCACTGTGGCCACTGTGGCCACTGCGCCAGCCGCCGGACCGCGGGCTCTGCCAGTACAGCCCACTGTGCCCACTGTGGCCACTGCGCCAGCCGCCGGACCGCGGGCTCTGCCAGTACAGCCCACTGTGGCCACTGTGGCCACTGCGCCAGCCGCCGGACCGCGGGCTCTGCCAGTACGGCCCACTGTGGCCACTGTGCCAGCCGCCGGACCGCGGGCTCTGCCAGTACAGCCCACTGTGGCCACTGCGCAGCCGCCGGACCGCGGGCTCTGCCAAGTACAGCCCACTGTGGCCACTGCGCCAGCCGCCGGACCGCGGGCTCTGCCAGTACAGCCCCCTGTGGCCACTGCGCCAGCCGCCGGACCGCGGGGCTCTGCCAGTACAGCCCACTGTGGCCACTGTGCCAGCCGCCGGACCGCGGGCTCTGCCAGTACAGCCCACTGTGGCCACTGCGCCAGCCGCCGGACCGCGGGCTCTGCCAGTACAGCCCACTGTGGCCACTGTGCCAGCCGCCGGCTCTGCCAGTACAGCCCACTGTGGCCACTGTGGCCACTGCGCCAGCCGCCGGACCGCGGGCTCTGCCAGTACAGCCCACTGTGGCCACTGTGCCAGCCGCCGGACCGCGGGCTCTGCCAGTACAGCCCACTGTGGCCACTGCGCCAGCCGCCGGACGCGGGCTCTGCCAGTACAGCCCACTGTGGCCACTGTGGCCACTTCGCCAGCCGCCGGACCGCGGGCTCTGTCAGTACAGCCCACTGTGGCCACTGTGCCAGCCGCCGGACCGCGGGCTCTGCCAGTACAGCCCACTGTGGCCACTGCGCCAGCCGCCGGACCGCGGGCTCTGCCAGTACAGGCCACTGTGGCCACTGCGCCAGCCGCCGGACCGCGGGCTCTGCCAGTACAGCCCACTGTGGCCACTGCGCCAGCCGCCGGGACCGCGGGCTCTGCCAGTACAGCCCACTGTGGCCACTGCGCCAGCCGCCGGACCGCGGGCTCTGCCAGTACAGCCCACTGTGGCCACTGCGCCAGCCGCCGGACCGCGGGCTCTGCAGTACAGCGGCGGCTGTGCAGCTAGGAAAAATTACCTTCGCTTCTTTGGTTCAGTTTGGCAATGCCAGACACCGGTTCCGATGCCCCGAAAGGCGGCGCTGTGTAGCTCCATAGCTTTGTAAACATGAGTTGAATTGTAACAATACTCGACGATATATAACTTCTGATCAGCAAATATAAGACTAGCGACAACGTGTGAATCCGGGTAATCCGGAGCACAAGGTGCGTGTTGTGCGCCAAAAACAAGTTATGAGTGGATTCCGGTAATCCGGAGCACAAGGTGCGTGTTGTGCGCCAAGAACAAGTTATGAGTGGATTCCGGTAATCCGGAGCACAAGGTGCGTGTTGTGCGCCAAGAACAAGTTATGAGTGGATTCCGGTAATCCGGAGCACAAGGTGCGTGTTGTGCGCCAAGAACAAGTTATGCGTGGATTCCGGTAATCCGGAGCACAAGGTGCGTGTTGTGCGCCAAGAACAAGTTATGAGTGGATTCCGGTAATCTGGAGCACAAGGTGCGTGTTGTGCGCCAAGAACAAGTTATGCGTGGATTCCGGTAATCCGGAGCACAAGGTGCGTGTTGTGCGCCAAGAACAAGTAATGAGTGGATTCCGGTAATCCGGAGCACAAGGTGCGTGTTGTGCGCCAAGAACAAGTTATGCGTGGATTCCGGTAATCCTGAGCACAAGGTGCGTGTTGTGCGCCAAGAACAAGTTATGCGTGGATTCCGGTAATCCGGAGCACAAGGTGCGTGTTGTGCGCCAAGAACAAGTAATGAGTGGATTCCGGTAATCCGGAGCACAAGGTGCGTGTTGTGCGCCAAGAACAAGTTATGCGTGGATTCCGGTAATCCGGAGCACAAGGTGCGTGTTGTGCGCCAAGAACAAGTTATGCGTGGATTCCGGTAATCCGGAGCACAAGGTGCGTGTTGTGCGCCAAGAACAAGTTATGCGTGGATTCCGGTAATCCGGAGCACAAGGTGCGTGTTGTGCGCCAAGAACAAGTTATGCGTGGATTCCGGTAATCCGGAGCACAAGGTGCGTGTTGTGCGCCAAGAACAAGTTATGAGTGGATTCCGGTAATCCGGAGCACAAGGTGCGTGTTGTGCGCCAAGAACAAGTAATGAGTGGATTCCGGTAATCCGGAGCACAAGGTGCGTGTTGTGCGCCAAGAACAAGTTATGCGTGGATTCCGGTAATCCGGAGCACAAGGTGCGTGTTGTGCGCCAAGAACAAGTTATGCGTGGATTCCGGTAATCCGGAGCACAAGGTGCGTGTTGTGCGCCAGAGAACAAGTTATGAGTGGATTCCGGTAATCCGGAGCACAAGGTGCGTGTTGTGCGCCAAGAACAAGTAATGAGTGGATTCCGGTAATCCGGAGCACAAGGTGCGTGTTGTGCGCCAAGAACAAGTTATGCGTGGATTCCGGTAATCCGGAGCACAAGGTGCGTGTTGTGCGCCGAGAACAAGTAATGCGTGGATTCCGGTAATCCGGAGCACAAGGTGCGTGTTGTGCGCCAAGAACAAGTTATGCGTGGATTCCGGTAATCCGGAGCACAAGGTGCGTGTTGTGCGCCAAGAACAAGTTATGCGTGGATTCCGGTAATCCGGAGCACAAGGTGCGTGTTGTGCGCCGAGAACAAGTAATGCGTGGATTCCGATAATCCGGAGCACAAAGTGCGTGTTGTGCGCCGAGAACAAGTAATGAGTGGATTCCGGTAATCCGGAGCACAAGGTGCGTGTTGTGCGCCGAGAACAAGTTATGAGTGGATTCCGGTAATCCGGAGCACAAGGTGCGTGTTGTGCGCCAAGAACAAGTTATGCGTGGATTCCGGTAATCCGGAGCACAAGGTGCGTGTTGTGCGCCAAGAACAAGTAATGAGTGGATTCCGGTAATCCGGAGCACAAGGTGCGTGTTGTGCGCCAAGAACAAGTTATGAGTGGATTCCGGTAATCCGGAGCACAAAGTGCGTGTTGTGCGCCAAGAACAAGTTATGAGTGGATTCCGGTAATCCGGAGCACAAGGTGCGTGTTGTGCGCCAAGAACAAGTTATGCGTGGATTCCGGTAATCCGGAGCACAAGGTACGCGTGTTGTGCGCCGAGAACAAGTTATGAGTGGATTCCGGTAATCCGGAGCACAAGGTACGCGTGTTGTGCGCCAAGAACAAGTTATGAGTGGATTCCGGTAATCCGGAGCACAAGGTGCGTGTTGTGCGCCAAGAACAAGTTATGCGTGGATTCCGGTAATCCGGAGCCAAAGGTGCGTGTTGTGCGCCAAGAACAAGTTATGAGTGGATTCCGGTAATCCGGAGCACAAGGTGCGTGTTGTGCGCCAAGAACAAGTTATGAGTGGATTCCGGTAATCCGGAGCACAAGGTGCGTGTTGTGCGCCGAGAACAAGTTATGCGTGGATTCCGGTAATCCGGAGCACAAGGTGCGTGTTGTGCGCCAAGAACAAGTTATGCGTGGATTCCGGTAATCCGGAGCACAAGGTGCGTGTTGTGCGCTAAGAACAAGTTATGAGTGGATTCCGGTAATCCGGAGCACAAGGTGCGTGTTGTGCGCCAAGAACAAGTTATGAGTGGATTCCGGTAATCCGGAGCACAAGGTGCGTGTTGTGCGCCAAGAACAAGTTATGCGTGGATTCCGGTAATCCGGAGCACAAGGTGCGTGTTGTGCGCCAATAACAAGTTATGAGTGGATTCCGGTAATCCGGAGCACAAGGTGCGTGTTGTGCGCCAAGAACAAGTTATGCGTGGATTCCGGTAATCCGGAGCACAAGGTGCGTGTTGTGCGCCAAGAACAAGTTATGCGTGGATTCCGGTAATCCGGAGCACAAGGTGCGTGTTGTGCGCCGAGAACAAGTTATGAGTGGATTCCGGTAATCCGGAGCACAAGGTGCGTGTTGTGCGCCAAGAACAAGTTATGAGTGGATTCCGGTAATCTGGAGCACAAGGTGCGTGTTGTGCGCCAAGAACAAGTTATGAGTGGATTCCGGTAATCCGGAGCACAAGGTGCGTGTTGTGCGCCAAGAACAAGTTATGAGTGGATTCCGGTAATCCGGAGCACAAGGTGCGTGTTGTGCGCCAAGAACAAGTTATGCGTGGATTCCGGTAATCCGGAGCACAAGGTGCGTGTTGTGCGCCAAGAACAAGTTATGCGTGGATTCAGGTAATCCGGAGCACAAGGTGCGTGTTGTGCGCCGAGAACAAGTTATGAGTGGATTCCGGTAATCCGGAGCACAAGGTGCGTGTTGTGCGCCAAGAACAAATGAGTGGATTCCGGTAATCCGGAGCACAAGGTGCGTGTTGTGCGCCAAGAACAAGTTATGAGTGGATTCCGGTAATCCGGAGCACAAGGTGCGTGTTGTGCGCCAAGAACAAGTTATGAGTGGATTCCGGTAATCCGGAGCACAAGGTGCGTGTTGTGCGCCAAGAACAAGTTATGAGTGGATTCCGGTAATCCGGAGCACAAGGTGCGTGTTGTGCGCCGAGAACAAGTAATGAGTGGATTCCGGTAATCCGGAGCACAAGGTGCGTGTTGTGCGCCAAGAACAAGTTATGCGTGGATTCCGGTAATCCGGAGCACAAGGTGCGTGTTGTGCGCCGAGAACAAGTAATGCGTGGATTCCGGTAATCCGGAGCACAAGGTGCGTGTTGTGCGCCAAGAACAAGTTATGAGTGGATTCCGGTAATCCGGAGCACAAGGTGCGTGTTGTGCGCCAAGAACAAGTTATGAGTGGATTCCGGTAATCCGGAGCACAAGGTGCGTGTTGTGCGCCAAGAACAAGTTATGAGTGGATTCCGGTAATCCGGAGCACAAGGTGCGTGTTGTGCGCCAAGAACAAGTTATGCGTGGATTCCGGTAATCCGGAGCACAAGGTGCGTGTTGTGCGCCAAGAACAAGTTATGCGAGGATTCCGGTAATCCGGAGCACAAGGTGCGTGTTGTGCGCCAAGAACAAGTTATGAGTGGATTCCGGTAATCCGGAGCACAAGGTGCGTGTTGTGCGCCAAGAACAAGTTATGAGTGGATTCCGGTAATCCGGAGCACAAGGTGCGTGTTGTGCGCCAAGAACAAGTTATGAGTGGATTCCGGTAATCCGGAGCACAAGGTGCGTGTTGTGCGCCAAGAACAAGTTATGAGTGGATTCCGGTAATCCGGAGCACAAGGTGCGTGTTGTGCGCCAAGAACAAGTTATGAGTGGATTCCGGTAATCCGGAGCACAAGGTGCGTGTTGTGCGCCAAGAACAAGTTATGAGTGGATTCCGGTAATCCGGAGCACAAGGTGCGTGTTGTGCGCCAAGAACAAGTTATGCGTGGATTCCGGTAATCCGGAGCACAAGGTGCGTGTTGTGCGCCGAGAACAAGTTATGAGTGGATTCCGGTTGTGTGATACGATGCATCAATAAGCCACCGAACCGGAAAGCCACGTTTCATAATTATTTGGAAGAGACTAAATATGCATTGCCTGTATGTAATTTGACATCGTGTGACGTTCCCGAACGCAATCACCGTTTCCGATAAAAATATAAAAACCTGAGCAACTGGATGGTTTACTTCCGGGTGAAGACCGTTCCATCCGCGGGAAACGGCAATCAGTTTGTGATAGGGACAGTGTATGAGGTGGAAACACCAAGTCTCCTTTGATGGGACTTGCTCATATTATTAGAAACTCATAAAACATTGCATTATTATGCAGCCAAAGCTTTCAAAATACGAAATACAATCGTGATTTGCGACCGCTTCTCTGCCGTTCGGCTATTTTCATGATTGCCAGGTCGGGGAGATGTGATGTGATCGGGCCGGGAGATGTGATGTGATCAGGCTGGGAGATGTGATCGGGTCGGGAGATGTGATGTGATCAGGCTGGGAGATGTGATCGGGCCGGGAGATGTGGCATGGTCAGGCCGGGAGATGTGGCGTGGTCAGGCCGGGATATGTGGCGTGGTCAGGCCGGGATGTGGTAAGGCCGGGAGATGTGGCGTGGTCAGGCCGAGAGATGTGGCGTGGTCAGGCCAGGAGATGTGGTCAGGCCGGGAGATGTGACGTGGTCAGGCCGGGAGATGTGGCGTGGTCAGGCCGGGAGATGTGGCGTGGTCAGGCCGGGAGATGTGGCGTAGTCAGGCCGGGAGATGTGGCGTGGTCAGGCCGGGATATGTGGCGTGGTCAGGCCGGGAGATGTGGCGTGGTCAGGCCAGGAGATGTGGTAAGGCCGGGAGATGTGGCGTGGTCAGGCCGGTAGATGTGGCGACGTCAGGCCGGGAGATGTGGCGTGGTCAGGCCGGGAGAGGTGGCGTGGTCAGGCCGGGAGATGTGGTAAGGCCGGGAGATGTGGCGTGGTCAGGCCGGGAGATGTAGCGTGGTCAGGCCGGGAGATGTGGCGTGGTCAGGCCGGGAGATGTGACGTGATCAGGCCGGGAGATGTGGCGTGGTCAGGCCGGGAGATGTAGCGTGGTCAGGCCAGGAGATGTGGCGTGATCAGGCCGGGAGATGTGGCGTGGTCAGGCCGGGAGATGTGGCGTGGTCAGGCCGGGAGATGTGGCGTGGTCAGGCCGGGAGATGTGGCCAGGCCGGGAGATGTGATCAGGCCGGGAGATGTGGCGTAGTCAGGCCGGGAGAAGTGATCAGGCCGGGAGATGTATCGTGGTCAGGCCGGGATATGTGATCAGGCCGGGAGATGTGGCGTGGTCAGGCCGGGAGATGTGACGTGATCAGGCCGGGAGATGTGGCGTGGTCAGGCCGGGAGATATTGCGTGGTAAGGCCGGGAAATGTGGTCAGGCCGGGAGATGTATCGTGGTCAGGCCGGGAGATGTGGTCAGGCCGGGAGATGTGGCGTGGTCAGGCCGGGAGATGTGGCGTGGTCAGGCCGGGAGATGTGGTCAGGCCGGGAGATGCATTGTGGTCAGGCCGGGAGATGTGATCAAGCCGGCAGATGTGGCGTGGTCAGGCCGGGAGATGTGGTGTGGTCAGGCCGGGAGATGTGGTGTGGTCAGGCCGGGAGATGTATCGTGGTCAGGCCGGGAGATGTGATCAGGCCGGGAGATGTGGCGTGGTCAGGCCGGGAGATGTATCGTGGTCAGGCCGGGAGATGTGATCAGGCCGGGAGATGTGATCAGGCCGGGAGATGTGGCGTGGTCAGGCCGGGAGATGTGACGTGATCAGGCCGGGAGATGTGGCGTGGTCAGGCCGGGAGATGTGGCGTGGTCAGGCCGGGAGATGTGGCGTGGTCAGGCCGGGAGATGTGGTCAGGCCGGGATATGTATCGTGGTCAGGCCGGGAGATGTGGTCAGGCCGGGAGATGTGGCGTGGTCAGGCCGGGAGATGTGGCGTGGTCAGGCAGGGAGATGTGGCGTGGTCAGGCCGGGAGATGGGCGTGGTCAGGCCGGGAGATGTGGCGTGGTCAGGCCGGGAGATGTGGTCAGGCCGGGAGATGTATCGTGGTCAGGCCGGGATATGTGATCAGGCCGGGAGATGTGGCGTGGTCAGGCCGGGAGATGTGGCCAGGCCGGGAGATGTGATCAGGCCGGGAGATGTGGCGTAGTCAGGCCGGGAGATGTGATCAGGCCGGGAGATGTGGCGTGGTCAGGCCGGGAGATGTGGTCAGGCCGGGAGGTGTGGCGTGGTCAGGCCAGGAGATGTGGTCAGGCCGGGAGATGTATCGTGGTCAGGCCGGGAGATGTGGCGTGATCAGGCCGGGAGATGTGGCGTGGTCAGCCCGGGAGATGTAGCGTGGTCAGGCCGGGAGATGGGGCGTGGTCAGGCCGGGAGATGTGGCCAGGCTAGAAGATGTGATCAGGCCGGGAGATGTGGCGTGATCAGGCCGGGAGATGTGGCGTGATCAGGCCGGGAGATGTGGCGTGATCAGGCCGGGAGATGTGGCGTGGTCAGGCCGGGAGATGTGGCGTGATCAGGCCGGGAGATGTGGCGTGGTCAGGCCGGGAGATGTGGCGTGGTCAGGGCGGGAGATGTGATCAGGCCGGGAGATGTGGCGTGATCAGGCCCGGAGATGTGGCGTGGTCAGGCCGGGAGATGTGGCGTGATCAGGCCGGGAGATGTGGCGTGGTCAGGCCGGGAGATGTGGCGTGATCAGGCCGGGAGATGTAGCGTGATCAGGCTGGGAGATGTGGCGTGATCAGGCCGGGAGATGTGGCGTGGTCAGGCCGGGAGATGGAGCGTGGTCAGGCCGGGAGATGTGATCAGGCCGGAAGATGGGGCGTGGTCAGGCCGGGAGATGTGGCGTGGTCAGGCCGGGAGATGTGGCGTGGTCAGGGCGGGAGATGTGGCGTGGTCAGGCCGGGAGATGTGGCGTGGTCAGGGCGGGAGATGTGGCGTGGTCAGGCCGGGAGATGGGGCGTGGTCAGGCCGGGAGATGTGGCGTGGTCAGGCCGGGAGATGTGGCGTGGTCAGGCCGGGAAATGGGGCGTGGTCAGGCCGGGAGATGGGGCGTGGTCAGGCCGGGAGATGTGGCGTGGTCAGGGCGGGAGATGTGGCGTGGTCAGGCCGGTAGATGGGGCGTGGTCAGGCCGGGAGATGTGGCGTGGTCAGGCCGGGAGATGGGGCGTGGTCAGGCCGGGAGATGTGGCGTGGTCAGGCCGGGAGATGTGGCGTGGTCAGGGCGGGAGATGGGGCGTGGTCAGGCCGGGAGATGTGGCGTGGTCAGGGCGGGAGATGGGGCGTGGTCAGGCCGGGAGATGTGGCGTGATCAGGCCGGGAGATGTGGCCATGCCGGGAGATGTGGCGTGGTCAGGCCGGGAGATGTGGCGTGGTCAGGCAAGGAGATGTGATCAGGCCAGGAGATGTGGCGTGGTCAGACCGGGAGATGTGTCCAGGCCGGGAGATGTGGCGTGGTCAGGCCGGGAGATGTGGCGTAGTCAGGCCGGGAGATGTGACGTGGTCAGGCAGGGAGATGTGGCGTGACAGGCCGGGATGTGTGGTCAGGCCGGGAGATGTGGCGTGGTCAGGCCGGGAGATGTGGCGTGGTCAGGCCGGGAGATGTGGCGTAGTCAGGCCGGGAGATGTGACGTGGTCAGGCCGGGAGATGTGGCGCGGTCAGGCCGGGAGATGCGGCGTAGTCAGGCCGGGAGATGTGGCGTGGTCAGGCCGGGAGATGTGACGTGGTCAGGCCGGGAGATGTGGTCAGGCCGGGAGGTGTGGCGTGGTCAGGCCGGGAGATGTGGCGTGATCAGGCCGGGAGATGTGGCGTAGTCAGGCCGGGAGATGTGGCGTGGTCAGGCCGGAAGATGTGGCGTGGTCAGGAGGGGAGATGTGGCCAGGCCGGGAGATGTGACGTGGTCAGGCCGGGAGATGTGGCGTGGTCAGGCCGGGAGATGTGGTCAGGCCGGGAGATGTGGCGTGGTCAAGCCGGGAGATGTGGTCAGGCCGGGAGAAGTGGCGTGGTCAGGCCGGGAGATGTGGTCAGGTCGGGAGATGTGGCGTGGTCAGGCCGGGAGATGTGGTCAGGCCGGGAGATGTGGCGTGGTCAGGCCGGGAGATGTAGTCAGGCTGGGAGATGTGGCGTGGTCAGGCCGGGAGATGTGGTCAGGTCGGGAGATGTGGCGTGGTCAGGCCGGGAGATGTGGTCAGGCCGGGAGATGTGGCGTGGTCAGGCCGGGAGATGTAGTCAGGCTGGGAGATGTGGCGTGGTCAGGCCGGGAGATGTGACGTGATCAGGCCGGGAGATGTGGCGTGGTCAGGCCGGGAGATGTAGCGTGGTCAGGCCAGGAGATGTGGCGTGATCAGGCCGGGAGATGTGGCGTGGTCAGGCCGGGAGATGTGGCGTGGTCAGGCCGGGAGATGTGGCGTGGTCAGGCCGGGAGATGTGGCCAGGCCGGGAGATGTGATCAGGCCGGGAGATGTGGCGTAGTCAGGCCGGGAGAAGTGATCAGGCCGGGAGATGTATCGTGGTCAGGCCGGGATATGTGATCAGGCCGAGAGATGTGGCGTGGTCAGGCCGGGAGATGTGACGTGATCAGGCCGGGAGATGTGGCGTGGTCAGGCCGGGAGATGTGGCGTGGTCAGGCCGGGAGATGTGGTCAGGCCGGGAGATGTATCGTGGTCAGGCCGGGAGATGTGGTCAGGCCGGGAGATGTGGCGTGGTCAGGCCGGGAGATGTGGTGTGGTCAGGCCGGGAGATGTGGTCAGGCCGGGAGATGCATTGTGGTCAGGCCGGGAGATGTGATCAAGCCGGCAGATGTGGCGTGGTCAGGCCGGGAGATGTGGTGTGGTCAGGCCGGGAGATGTGGTGTGGTCAGGCCGGGAGATGTATCGTGGTCAGGCCGGGAGATGTGATCAGGCCGGGAGATGTGGCGTGGTCAGGCCGGGAGATGTGTCGTGGTCAGGCCGGGAGATGTGATCAGGCCGGGAGATGTGATCAGGCCGGGAGATGTGGCGTGGTCAGGCCGGGAGATGTGACGTGATCAGGCCGGGAGATGTGGCGTGGTCAGGCCGGGAGATGTGGCGTGGTCAGGCCGGGAGATGTGGCGTGGTCAGGCCGGGAGATGTGGTCAGGCCGGGATATGTATCGTGGTCAGGCCGGGAGATGTGGTCAGGCCGGGAGATGTGGCGTGGTCAGGCCGGGAGATGTGGCGTGGTCAGGCAGGGAGATGTGGCGTGGTCAGGCCGGGAGATGGGCGTGGTCAGGCCGGGAGATGTGGCGTGGTCAGGCCGGGAGATGTGGTCAGGCCGGGATATGTATCGTGGTCAGGCCGGGATATGTGATCAGGCCGGGAGATGTGGCGTGGTCAGGCCGGGAGATGTGATCAGGCCGGGAGATGTGGCGTAGTCAGGCCGGGAGATGTGATCAGGCCGGGAGATGTGGCGTGGTCAGGCCGGGAGATGTGGTCAGGCCGGGAGGTGTGGCGTGGTCAGGCCAGGAGATGTGGTCAGGCCGGGAGATGTATCGTGGTCAGGCCGGGAGATGTGGCGTGATCAGGCCGGGAGATGTGGCGTGGTCAGCCCGGGAGATGTAGCGTGGTCAGGCCGGGAGATGGGGCGTGGTCAGGCCGGGAGATGTGGCCAGGCTAGAAGATGTGATCAGGCCGGGAGATGTGGCGTGATCAGGCCGGGAGATGTGGCGTGA
Source organism: Chirona hameri (assembly GCA_036785665.1). Lineage (NCBI taxonomy): Eukaryota > Metazoa > Arthropoda > Thecostraca > Balanomorpha > Balanidae > Chirona > Chirona hameri. The sequence goes on from JAXIVJ010003355.1 coordinate 41,144, forward strand.
TCAGGCCGGGAGATGTGGCGTGATCAGGCCGGGAGATGTGGCGTGGTCAGGCCGGGAGATGTGGCGTGATCAGGCCGGGAGATGTGGCGTGGTCAGGCCGGGAGATGTGGCGTGGTCAGGGCGGGAGATGTCATCAGGCCGGGAGATGTGGCGTGATCAGGCCCGGAGATGTGGCGTGGTCAGGCCGGGAGATGTGGCGTGATCAGGCCGGGAGATGTGGCGTGGTCAGGCCGGGAGATGTGGCGTGATCAGGCCGGGAGATGTAGCGTGATCAGGCTGGGAGATGTGGCGTGATCAGGCCGGGAGATGTGGCGTGGTCAGGCCGGGAGATGGAGCGTGGTCAGGCCGGGATATGTGATCAGGCCGGAAGATGGGGCGTGGTCAGGCCGGGAGATGTGGCGTGGTCAGGCCGGGAGATGTGGCGTGGTCAGGGCGGGAGATGTGGCGTGGTCAGGCCGGGAGATGTGGCGTGGTCAGGGCGGGAGATGTGGCGTGGTCAGGCCGGGAGATGGGGCGTGGTCAGGCCGGGAGATGTGGCGTGGTCAGGCCGGGAGATGTGGCGTGGTCAGGCCGGGAAATGGGGCGTGGTCAGGCCGGGAGATGGGGCGTGGTCAGGCCGGGAGATGTGGCGTGGTCAGGGCGGGAGATGTGGCGTGGTCAGGCCGGTAGATGGGGCGTGGTCAGGCCGGGAGATGTGGCGTGGTCAGGCCGGGAGATGGGGCGTGGTCAGGCCGGGAGATGTGGCGTGGTCAGGCCGGGAGATGTGGCGTGGTCAGGGCGGGAGATGGGGCGTGGTCAGGCCGGGAGATGTGGCGTGGTCAGGGCGGGAGATGGGGCGTGGTCAGGCCGGGAGATGTGGCGTGATCAGGCCGGGAGATGTGGCCATGCCGGGAGATGTGGCGTGGTCAGGCCGGGAGATGTGGCGTGGTCAGGCCGGGAGATGTGATCAGGCCAGGAGATGTGGCGTGGTCAGACCGGGAGATGTGTCCAGGCCGGGAGATGTGGCGTGGTCAGGCCGGGAGATGTGGCGTAGTCAGGCCGGGAGATGTGACGTGGTCAGGCAGGGAGATGTGGCGTGACAGGCCGGGATGTGTGGTCAGGCCGGGAGATGTGGCGTGGTCAGGCCGGGAGATGTGGCGTGGTCAGGCCGGGAGATGTGGCGTGGTCAGGTCGGGAGATGTGGCGTAGTCAGGCCGGGAGATGTGACGTGGTCAGGCCGGGAGATGTGGCGCGGTCAGGCCGGGAGATGCGGCGTAGTCAGGCCGGGAGATGTGGCGTGGTCAGGCCGGGAGATGTGACGTGGTCAGGCCGGGAGATGTGGTCAGGCCGGGAGGTGTGGCGTGGTCAGGTCGGGAGATGTGGCGTGATCAGGCCGGGAGATGTGGCGTAGTCAGGCCGGGAGATGTGGCGTGGTCAGGCCGGAAGATGTGGCGTGGTCAGGAGGGGAGATGTGGCCAGGCCGGGAGATGTGACGTGGTCAGGCCGGGAGATGTGGCGTGGTCAGGCCGGGAGATGTGGTCAGGCCGGGAGATGTGGCGTGGTCAAGCCGGGAGATGTGGTCAGGCCGGGAGAAGTGGCGTGGTCAGGCCGGGAGATGTGGTCAGGTCGGGAGATGTGGCGTGGTCAGGCCGGGAGATGTGGTCAGGCCGGGAGATGTGGCGTGGTCAGGCCGGGAGATGTAGTCAGGCTGGGAGATGTGGCGTGGTCAGGCCGGGAGATGTGGTCAGGTCGGGAGATGTGGCGTGGTCAGGCCGGGAGATGTGGTCAGGCCGGGAGATGTGGCGTGGTCAGGCCGGGAGATGTAGTCAGGCTGGGAGATGTGGCGTGGTCAGGCCGGGAGATGTGGTCAGGCCGGGAGATGTGGCGTGATCAGGCCGGGAAATGTGGCGTGATCAGGCCGGGAGATGTGGCGTGGTCAGGCCGGGAGATGTGGCGTGATCAGGCCGGGAGATGTAGCGTGGTCAGGCCGGGAGATGTGGCGTGGTCAGGGCGGGAGATGTGATCAGGCCGGGAGATGTGGCGTGATCAGGCCCGGAGATGTGGCGTGGTCAGGCCGGGAGATGTGGCGTGATCAGGCCGGGAGATGTGGCGTGGTCAGGCCGGGAGATGTGGCGTGATCAGGCCGGGAGATGTAGCGTGATCAGGCTGGGAGATGTGGCGTGATCAGGCCGGGAGATGTGGCGTGGTCAGGCCGGGAGATGTGGCGTGGTCAGGCCGGGAGATGTGGCGTGGTCAGGCCGGGATATGTGGCGTGGTCAGGCCGGGAGATGTGGCGTGGTCAGGCCGGGAGATGTGGCGTGGTCAGGCCGGGAGATGTGGCGTGGTCAGGCCGGGAGATGTGGCGTGGTCAGGCCGGTAGATGTGGCGAGGTCAGGCCGGGAGATGTGGCGTGGTCAGGCCGGGAGAGGTGGCGTGGTCAGGCCGGGAGATGTGGTAAGGCCGGGAGATGTGGCGTGGTCAGGCCGGGAGATGTAGCGTGGTCAGGCCGGGAGATGTGGCGTGGTCAGGCCGGGAGATGTGACGTGATCAGGCCGGGAGATGTGGCGTGGTCAGGCCGGGAGATGTAGCGTGGTCAGGCCAGGAGATGTGGCGTGATCAGGCCGGGAGATGTGGTGTGGTCAGGCCGGGATATGTGGCGTGGTCAGGCCGGGAGATGTGGCGTGGTCAGGCCGGGAGATGTGGCCAGGCCGGGAGATGTGATCAGGCCGGGAGATGTGGCGTAGTCAGGCCGGGAGAAGTGATCAGGCCGGGAGATGTATCGTGGTCAGGCCGGGAGATGTGATCAGGCCGGGAGATGTGGCGTGGTCAGGCCGGGAGATGTGACGTGATCAGGCCGGGAGATGTGGCGTGGTCAGGCCGGGAGATGTGGCGTGGTCAGGCCGGGAGATGTGGTCAGGCCGGGAGATGTATCGTGGTCAGGCCGGGAGATGTGGTCAGGCCGGGAGATGTGGCGTGGTCAGGCCGGGAGATGTGGCGTGGTCAGGCCGGGAGATGTGGTCAGGCCGGGAGATGTATTGTGGTCAGGCCGGGAGATGTGATCAAGCCGGCAGATGTGGCGTGGTCAGGCCGGGAGATGTGGTGTGGTCAGGCCGGGAGATGTATCGTGGTCAGGCCGGGAGATGTGATCAGGCCGGGATATGTGGCGTGGTCAGGCCGGGAGATGTATCGTGGTCAGGCCGGGAGATGTGATCAGGCCGGGGGATGTGGCGTGGTCAGGCCGGGAGATGTGACGTGATCAGGCCGGGAGATGTGGCGTGGTCAGGGCGGGAGATGTGGCGTGGTCAGGCCGGGAGATGTGGCGTGGTCAGGCCGGGAGATGTGGTCAGGCCGGGATATGTATCGTGGTCAGGCCGGGAGATGTGGTCAGGCCGGGAGATGTGGCGTGGTCAGGCCGGGAGATGTGGCGTGGTCAGGCAGGGAGATGTGGCGTGGTCAGGCCGGGAGATGGGCGTGGTCAGGCCGGGAGATGTGGCGTGGTCAGGCCGGGAGATGTGGTCAGGCCGGGAGATGTGGCGTGGTCAGGCCGGGATATGTGACGTGATCAGGCCGGGAGATGTGGCGTGGTCAGGCCGGGAGATGTGGCGTGGTCAGGCCGGGAGATGTGGCCAGGCCGGGAGATGTGATCAGGCCGGGAGATGTGGCGTAGTCAGGCCGGGAGATGTGGCGTGGTCAGGGCTGGAGATGTGGTCAGGCCGGGAGGTGTGGCGTGGTAAGGCCAGGAGATGTGGTCAGGCCGGGAGATGTATCGTGGTCAGGCCGGGAGATGTGGCGTGATCAGGCCGGGAGATGTGGCGTGGTCAGCCCGGGAGATGTAGCGTGGTCAGGCCGGGAGATGGGGCGTGGTCAGGCCGGGAGATGTGGCCAGGCTAGATGTGATCAGGCCGGGAGATGTGGCGTGATCAGGCCGGGAGATGTGGCGTGATCAGGCCGGGAGATGTGGCGTGATCAGGCCGGGAGATGTGGCGTGGTCAGGCCGGGAGATGTGGCGTGATCAGGCCGGGAGATGTAGCGTGGTCAGGCCGGGAGATGTGGCGTGGTCAGGGCGGGAGATGTGATCAGGCCGGGAGATGTGGCGTGGTCAGGCCGGGAAATGGGGCGTGGTCAGGCCGGGAGATGGGGCGTGGTCAGGCCGGGAGATGGGGCGTGGTCAGGCCGGGAGATGTGGCGTGGTCAGGGCGGGAGATGTGGCGTGGTCAGGCCGGGAGATGGGGCGTGGTCAGGCCGGAAGATGTGGCGTGGTCAGGCCGGGTGATGGGGCGTGGTCAGGCCGGGAGATGTGGCGTGGTCAGGCCGGGAGATGTGGCGTGGTCAGGGCGGGAGATGGGGCGTGGTCAGGCCGGGAGATGTGGCGTGGTCAGGGCGGGAGATGGGGCGTGGTCAGGCCGGGAGATGTGGCGTGATCAGGCCGGGAGATGTGGCCATGCCGGGAGATGTGGCGTGGTCAGGCCGGGAGATGTGATCAGGCCAGGGGATGTGGCGTGGTCAGGCCGGGAGATGTGATCAGGCCGGGAGATGTGACGTGGTCAGGCCGGGAGATGTGGCGTGGTCAGGGCGGGAGATGTGGCGTGGTCAGGCCGGGAGATGTGGCGTGATCAGGCCGGGAGATGTGGCGTGGTCAGGCCGGGAGATGTGATCAGGCCGGGAGATGTGGCGTGGTCAGGGCGGGAGATGTGGCGTGGCCAGGCCGGGAGATGTGATCAGGCCGGGAGATGTGACGTGGTCAGGCCGGGAGATGGGGCGTGGTCAGGCCGGGAGATGTGGCGTGATCAGGGCGGGAGATGGGGCGTGGTCAGGCCGGGATATGTGGCGTGATCAGGCCGGGAGATGTGGCCAGGCCGGGAGATGTGGCGTGGTCAGGCCGGGAGATGTGATCAGGCCGGGAGATGTGGCGTGGTCAGGCCGGGAGATGTGGCGTGGTCAGGGCGGGAGATGTGGCGTGGCCAGGCCGGGAGATGTGATCAGGCCGGGAGATGTGACGTGGTCAGGCCGAGAGATGGGGCGTGGTCAGGCCGGGATATGTGGCGTGATCAGGCCGGGAGATGTGGCCAGGCCGGGAGATGTGGCGTGGTCAGGCCGGGAGATGTGATCAGGGCGGGAGATGTGGCGTGGTCAGGCCGGGAGATGGGGCGTGGTCAGGCCGGGAGATGTGGCGTGGTCAGGCCGGGAGATGTGGCGTGGTCAGGCCGGGAGATGGGGCGTGGTCAGGCCGGGAGATGTGGCGTGGTCAGGCCGGGAGATGTGGCGTGGTCAGGGCGGGAGATGTGGCGTGGTCAGGCCGGGAGATGGGGCGTGGTCAGGCCGGGAGATGTGGCGTGGTCAGGCCGGGAGATGGGGCGTGGTCAGGCCGGGAGATGTGGCGTGGTCAGGCCGGGAGATGTGGCGTGGTCAGGCCGGGAGATGTGGCGTGGTCAGGCCGGGAGATGTGGCGTGGTCAGGGCGGGAGATGGGGCGTGGTCAGGCCGGGAGATGTGGCGTGATCAGGCCGGGAGATGTGGCCAGGCCGGGAGATGTGGCATGGTCAGGCCGGGAGATGTGATCAGGCCAGGAGATGTGGCGTGGTCAGGCCGGGAGATGTGATCAGGCCGGGAGATGTGGCGTGGTCAGGCCGGGAGATGTGGCGTGGTCAGGGCGGGAGATGTGGCGTGGTCAGGCCGGGAGATGTGGCGTGATCAGGCCGGGAGATGTGGCGTGGTCAGGCCGGGAGATGTGATCAGGCCGGGAGATGTGGCGTGGTCAGGCCGGGAGATGTGGCGTGGTCAGGGCGGGAGATGTGGCGTGGCCAGGCCGGGAGATGTGATCAGGCCGGGAGATGTGACGTGGTCAGGCCGGGAGATGGGGCGTGGTCAGGCCGGGAGATGTGGCGTGATCAGGGCGGGAGATGGGGCGTGGTCAGGCCGGGATATGTGGCGTGATCAGGCCGGGAGATGTGGTCAGGCCGGGAGATGTGGCGTGGTCAGGCCGGGAGATGTGATCAGGCCGGGAGATGTGGCGTGGTCAGGGCGGGAGATGTGGCGTGGCCAGGCCGGGAGATGTGATCAGGCCGGGAGACGTGACGTGGTCAGGCCGGGAGATGGGGCGTGGTCAGGCCGGGATATGTGGCGTGATCAGGCCGGGAGATGTGGCCAGGCCGGGAGATGTGGCGTGGTCAGGCCGGGAGATGTGATCAGGGCGGGAGATGTGGCGTGGTCAGGCCGGGAGATGGGGCGTGGTCAGGCCGGGAGATGTGGCGTGGTCAGGCCGGGAGATGTGGTCAGCCCGGGAGATGTGGCGTGATCAGGCCGGGAGATGTGATCAGGCCGGGAGATGTGGCGTGATCAGGCCGGGAGATGTGACGTGATCAGGCCGGGAGATGTGGCGTGATCAGGCCGGGAGATGTGGCGTGGTCAGGCCAGGAGATGTGGCGTGATCAGGCCGGGAGATGTGGCGTGGTCAGGCCAGGAGATGTGGCGTGATCAGGCCGGGAGATGTGGCGTGATCAGGCCGGGAGATGTGATCAGGCCGGGAGATGTGACGTGATCAGGCCGGGAGATGTGATGGCAATCTACAGCCATATATTCAGCGGCCTGCTGTGCATCATATGTAGCTTACTCAATGCAGGACAATACACTCAATGCACGAGAAAGTCAGCGATCAAGGTGATGCAAGAATCTGTACTTGCCTTCCTTTCTCCTTCACTTCCCATGACTTCCTGTGAAGACTGATCAGCTCTTTTTCCACCCTGAAAACGGATATTGGTTTATATGAATACATGTTAGAAATGGCATCTCAAACCAAATATATAATTGTAATTGTTTCAAACGTTATTCTGAGCATAATTATTAGAAAAAGTAGAACGAAGTTTAATATTATGCTCATATTAGGATGAAATAACAAAATAAAATCCAAATAATGCCATCCAACCAACTTCTTCTAGAACAGCAGAACTGTATGGACTACCAACAAGTCATAAACCGGATATACCTCTGAGGCCCATAGTCTCTGCATGTGGGGATCCACTAGACAAACTGACGTGGTTCTTAGAAAGAACATCTCCCAACTCCTGACCTTTGTTCAGTCACCTAGAAAAAACACATATGACTAACTAGGCCGCCTTAGCCAGGCTTTCCCGAGTGGGGTTTCGGTGGACTTTACAGTAGACGTGGCTAATCTATATGATAATATCCCCATTAAAGAAGCCATTGAATCCACTATGAAGCTCATCGCTAAAAACAAAGAGAGGATAGATCTCTTAGGCCTCGACTTAGATACCATCGAAAGCATGCTCTCTCACTGCTTAGCAACAATTATGTCAGGTTCGGATAACGTTTCTATAAACAAAACCAGGGTATCGCTATGGGAAGTCGCATGGCCCCTCCACTAGCCATCATTTTCATGGATGCGATAGAAAGCATGATGCTTACTTCTGCTGATCTCCAACCAGCTATACCTATACATGAGATACATTGATGACATTTTTGGTATCTGGACACACGGACCGTTACACTAGACACATTTGTTTACTTCTTGAACAACCTCCATCCTTCACTGAAATTCTCCATTGAACGTAGTGACCATTCGGATAAAAAACAAATACCATTCCTTGACACCCTGCTAAAACTAGAATAAAACGGTAGCCTAACCACAGAGCTCTACATCAAACCCATGGCCTCGCCTATCATCCTTCCATATACGTCCGCCCATCCAATGCAAACTAAAAGATCGGTGCTATACGCACAACTGCTGAGAGCGAAGCGACTCGGTAGCTCCATCCCGGCCCAAAATCGTGGCATGCAAACAAATTGAATCGCTTTTCTTGTCAAACGGATACCCTGCTAAAATGAAAAAAGGAGAAAATTCGTAGTCAAAACACAACCACAGACAGAGCTGCCATGCTCCCAAACAGCCCCACAACCTCCCGGACACTATGTACATTAGCCTTCCCTACATAGATGACAATGATGTTCTTTATGGCTCTCTATAGCTCAATATGACGTCATCAACCTAAAATAAATAAAAAAACTTAATTTTATGAAGTTAAGTGAAGTTTTCGAGAGAACAAAAATATTACCATCGTTTTCAGCAGCACTTGCCACTTACTTCATATATTCAACTGCACCTGGCGTATATTTGACAACTGTGAAACAAACAACTGTGAAACAACTAAAAGGTGAAACATTCCTTTATAGCGAGTATTGTGAGCCTTGTCTCACCTTCATCTGATGTGACCAGTGGCGTATCCAAGGGGGGGGGGGAGGAAAGGGGTTATGGCCCCCTGAGGAAAACAAATTTGCACTAGATAAAATGAGATTCTCTGACGACCCTACCCTACCCTACCCTACCCTACCCTACCCTACCCTACCCTACCCTACCGTACCGTACCGTACCGTACCGTACCGTACCGTACCGTACCGTACCGTACCGTACCGTACCGTACCCTACCCTACCCTACCCTACCCTACCCTACCCTACCCACCTGCCCGCCTGCCTGCCTGCCTGCCTGCCTGCCTGCCTGCCTGCCTGCCTGCCTGCCTGCCTGCCTGCCTGCCTGCCTGCCTGCCTGCCTGCCTGCCTGCCTGCCTGCCTGCCTGCCTGCCTGCCTACGTACTTAGGTAGGTAGGTAGGTAGGTAGGTAGGTAGGTAGGTAGGTAGGTAGGTAGGTAGGTAGGTAGGTAGGTAGGTAGGTAGGTAGGTAGGTAGGTAGGTAGGTAGGTAGGTAGGTAGGTAGGTAGGTAGGTAGGTAGGTAGGTAGGTAGGTAGGTAGGTAGGTAGGTAGGTAGGTAGGTAGGTAGGTAGGTAGGTAGGTAGGTAGGTAGGTAGGTAGGTAGGTAGGTAGGTAGGTATTCCGACTCGGACCGCCGCCGGGTCAGGTCACGCGGTGCTGCTCTGCCCCGCCTGCCCACTCACTGCGTTTGTGAGGGGACTGTGAGGGGAGCGAGCGCGAGCCACAGTGTCAGTGTTTGCGAGCCTGGCCTAACTAGCGGTGGCGGCGAGTGCACTGGTGTTTGAAATCAACTAGCAGGTATGGACGAGGCAGGAGTTAAACGTGCTCTCATCGAGGCAATGAAGGAGCTGGTGTTCCTTCAGATGATCCAAGAGCAGGTGAGAGCGGCAGTCGCCGAAGCGGTCAAGGAAGCGGTGTCTGCTAAAGACCACGAGATAGACGCACTCAAGGAGGAACTCAAACAAACTAGAGAGCAAGTTAACGATCTAGAACAATACTCCAGAAGACTCTGCCTCAACATATCGGACATTCCCGAGGGTGACGTCAACGAAGACACGAATCGGCTCGTCGTTGACACGGCCAAGATGGCTGGGGCCACACTGACACCCAACGACATAGACCGCTCCCACCGAGTGAGAGTCCCAAAAGCCGGTAAAACCAGAGCCATCACAGTTCGACTCAACACCTTCGCTAAGCGCCAGGAGCCATATAACGCTCGCAAGGAGCTGAGGCAGGCGCGCACGACCCCGGGATCCAGTGTCTCGGTGGAGACAGCGAAGAAGACGTTCATTTCGGACAACCTGACGCGCGGAAATCAGTATATTCTCTTCAAATCGCGCCAATTGAAAAACGAGAAGAAAATATGGGCGGCGTGGTCTGACGTTGGCCGTCTGAAGATCAGAGTGCGGGAAGGTGGACCCATGAAGATCGTCAGGTCGCTGGACGATCTGGTCAAGCACGCCGGCCCTCTGCTGCAGGACCGACCGGAGGCTGCACCCACTCGGGAGGCGGACGAGGGCCGCATCACCACACAGCGGTCAAAGCATTGATGGAGTAGTGCAGCAGTGCTGGAGACGCTCGCCTCGGTCACTGGGCCCCCATCCTCACGTGCCTGACATCGCCCCTGGTCTATCTCTCGCCTTCGCTCTCCCTACGCCTCGCGCCGCCTCTGGCGCGTGACCCGTGCCGCCCCGCTGCCGGGCGGCCGGCGCGGGGACCACCAGTGAGCGGGCGCGTGTAGTGGAGGCCGGCGGGGCCTGGCGGTGCGTCAGGCTGGTGGACTGAGGACTGGCGACCCGACAGTCTGGTGGGCTAGTCTAACGAGCTACTGGACTAGACGAACGAGCAACTGGACTGGTCTGGTGGACAGCCCGGTGGACTGGAGGGTCGGAGCTCTGACCTCACCTGGTGACGGATAAACTGGACTCTTCTTGCCCGACGGTTCAGCAGTACAGCAGACCGGGGGGCTGGTGTGCCTGTACTTCGTCAGCAGTCGTCGGTGATAAAGGTTACTTGGCACATCTACTGCCATGGCTTTCCTCTGCTACAGCCAGTGTTGTCGCTTTTTCCCGCTTATATCGCCTGGTTAACTCACAGAAAGCAATCCTCACAATGCTCAACTTGCATAAAAAGCAACGCTCTTCTGACTATCCTCGCATTCTGATACGAATTTCTTTCGTGTTCCAGTGTATTATTGACTGACCCGTGTCAACCTGTGTGTCAGCTGTCCAAAATACTACATCAATTATTGCATTGAAAGTTGGTGAGAAGACTTAGACTTGATGCAGGATAAGGTACTGAAAGTTTCCCGTTAATATCTATCATAGTTTTTAGGTTATTGAGAAAATCCGGGAGGGGGCAGATACTTCTGATAAGGTTTGAGCTAGAAGTACCTATCTCGACCTAGGTACCTACCTACCTATAGTTTGTTTTATTTTGATTGCACAATTGCAATTGGGACCTTCGTGAGAATCACACGTGAATTTTGTACACACCGCTGTCACGCGTCCCGAAAGGTTATTTCCACAAAAGCAACGCATCATTTTTGACAACCATTTGCGCCGAAATAGAGTGTAGATTGGATTATAAATTGATACCACATGAAGCGTTCTTCCTACATATAAAAAAACTTTGTTCGACCTTCAATTCTGACTGGCAGCTTGCTGGCCGTTATTTTCGCGTCCAGTTGAACTTTTTTAAGCCCTTATTTGATGGTAAGAACCGTGTTTTCCAAATTTTTCCAGTTTTTCACTGTGGATAGCAGGATTTTGACTGCTGCAAAGTCAATGTTTACGATAAATTGTTAACGTTTTTTTGTTGGGGGGGGACATCAAGGGCGGATCCAGAATGGGTGGTTTGGGTCAGTTTGAGGGGGGGAAATCCCAAGAAGTCTCACACAATTCTGAAAACTCATCGGATTTCGCTTGCTTGTGCATTGATAACTTTTTTCTTTTTTTTAAGTAAAAGTTGCTTAGATTTTATATTATCTCAGGAAATGTGTCAACTTTGCACCGATTTCAGGTGGTTTGGTTGGGGCATGACCCCGTGCCCGCCGACCCCCCCCCCCCCCCACAACCCCCCTGGATCCTCCAGTGCGCTTGGGACCCTAATTTTCGGCGATAACTTTTGAATGCATCAACTAGTATGAACAAATGTATTGCAATGGACGTTTCAGGCCCTGCGCTAATTTTTATTATAAAAGTTGGTTAGTGTCAAACGAAAATCTAGGGCGCTTTCCATTCACTCGTAATGTTAAACACAATACGAGCTTGGATAGAGGCTAACGTCCGGTGGCTCTGTAGTCCCGCCCTTGATTCCGCTCACCACTTGCAACCGACCGGTCACTGATCGGGCAGCGCCGGTACAGGGTCAGCCATTGAATTTCGTTTCGTGTTGAATTTTGATGGTGAACATTCCCTTGGTTAACTTGCTTAACTATTCTTTTAAAATCAGGGAATGTGTCAATTTGTGGCCGATTTCGGGCGGTTTGGGGCATGACTTCTTTGCCCCCCCCCCCTCGCCACCTGCTGGATCTGCCAGTGGCCTTAAAGGGAATAGGTCACCTTGAAAGTTGTCTTGAAATTCAACCATACGGTGCATCTTGAGCTCAAAACTACGAATATGACTTTGGTTTGGACAACTGATGGATATATGTGGAGAAAGAAGTAAGTTTCTCTTTGTATTTCACGAGAAATCGTACGATAGCAGCTGGCGTTCTGGCTCTGCCTGACGCCAAGTACAGTCTCTGACAAGGGGCCGCCGCGACGCCCGGGCGGCTGAGCGGATATTAACGAGGCGTCGTGATCAGAGATTACGTGCCAGAGAGTGTACCTGCCTCCGGCGGCGAGTGTTCATGTCCCGATCGTGGCCCGGAACAGCGGATATGAAACCGGGCCCACTAGTCCTGTGTCGAAATTATTTAACGTAGGGAGGTAATTATTTCACCACAATCCATTTTTAGATCTGCTCTAAAAATCTGCTATCTCAGTCCAAAACCCCATGTTAAACGTGAACTATTCCCTTTAAACTAAGACAAGCTACTTGATAAGCCCATGAGCGCTCAAAATGTTCGACTGAAGTTGTATACGTTGCTGTTTTCTGAAGTTGTCTTTGCAAACTTATGACGGATCGTTTCGCGTAAAGCGCCTCCACATTCCATAGTCTATACGTCAGTGAATTGCCTCGAATGTATATGTTTGCAATGTAATTTGTCACAAACATGAGCAATCGGGGCAACGTAAAATGTTCAGGGCCCGAAGTTTCGCGTTGCCTCTTCTTGTGTTGCTGCTGGGACCTTCAAGGAGCCTTGTGCGAGCAACTAAAATTGTTAACCCGCGCACCGACGGGGTCCGCGCCAACTTCAAACCGACAGGGGAGGGGGCGGGGCGGATGCCTGCCCTCTAAGATTTAAAAAAAAACATGCAACATAGCGACAAACATAAAAAACGTTAGATAGCTCGAAACAAGGTATTATGAAAGTAATAAGGTCATGTTTCAGGTCAGGTCATTATTGAGGTCACCAGAGGTCAACAAAGGTAAAATTTCGGCCATATATGGTATCCTTACCAAAAACCGTCTATATCTCGAAAACAAAAAGAGCTAGCGACGCGCGAGAAAAAAAACGTCTGAAACTAAATGTTTTTTCACTCAGGCTCCATCAGATTTCATCCCAGGTCAATAGTTAGCTCAGGGGAGGCCATCGAACTTGAAACATTCTAAAAATCGCGGAATTGTTTTAGAGAATAACTTTTGTGATACGCATGATCAAGTGATGCCTACAGTTTTCACCATTGTGTTTCTCCGTCGAGATGCATCGAATAGTATATCTATCGTATGAACATGAACTAGTTGGGTAATATCCCCAAATTTACCTGACCTATGCTCAGGTCAAGGTAAGGTCAAGTTCAAATTTTACATCAATCAACGCGTCTCGACAAACCAAACACAATGTTGAGAACTACATTACTCTACCTTGATTTGGCAAAGAGTTATTAAAGAAAAACCACGCGTGACCTCGGGGTCACTTGAGTTAACCTCGTAGAGGTCACAACAAAAATGTGACTTGGGTCTTTGCATACGGCACAATAATGGTGTATCTGGTGAAAACTGGTCAAATTTAAGCATTTACTGTGAATTTATACATGTTTTCATTTTATCCATTTACTTATAATGATGTCACAAAATCTATCTGACCTTAGGTCACCGATATGTAAAATTCAGGATAAACTAATTGTAGGAACTTATGACCTAATGTAAGTCCTGTGAGTGTGAAACCACTCGGTCAATCACTGTGGCTTTGGCACGACCACAAACTTGAGAAAAAAACTTGCTTGGAGGTGGGGTCACTTAACACGAACTGTTGACCTGACCTGAGATGACTCGAGATAACAAAATACACACAATGTGAATAATTGATGCCCGAATAGCTATGCTAAGTTTGGCGGCGCTGCACACCGCCGTTTTCCCAATATTTACGAAAACTTCAGGTGGGCGGATATCCGCACCCCACGTCGGTGCGCGCGTTAAAGAGGCTGTCCCACCTTCCCAAAAAAATGTTAAATGTACGCCGCTTGTGGTGCAAAATATGAAGTAATTGCTGCTGAACACGATTATGACATTTGTTTCTCGCAAACAGTGCTCAATTTAATAAAAAGTTAAGTTTTAATATTTTGGTTGATGACTCCATATTGAGCTCTGGAGAGCTACACAGAAATCCTTTACGCTGCCGAAGTATAGGTACAATTATTTCGAGCCAATTCTGGCGCTTTGAATACAAAACAAACCAATTACCAAACCTTAGCTTACGGTAATCAGGATTTTTAGGCCTCAAGGCCTGTAGTACCCGCTCTCATCGAGCTCATGATTCCTGGCATGTCTCAGTCAGTGTCAGGTATGCTGAACCCGATGTGAGCCCAATGGGCGTCCAATCTAGCCTTGAAGGCATTCAGCGAAGGAGCGCAGACCACTTCGGATGGGAGGTCGTTCCAATAATTAACAATACGTATGGCGAAGGCGAATCGTCTGACCCTTGTGGTCGCCGAGGACTTGCGGAGTTTGAAAGGATGGCCTCTAGTTGGACCGTCTGCCAGTGTGAAGTAAACGCTTGGATTCACGTCAACCCCACCGTGGAACAACTGATATGTGTAGATCATGTCGCCTCTGCGCCGCCTATAGTAGAGAGATGGAAGCTTTAAGTATCGGAGCCTCTCTTCATATGGTTTGTGCCGAATGGAGTGTACCATGCGAGTGGCTCTCCGCTGAACCCTCTCTACTAGCCGCTGATCTGACCTGTTGAAAGGCCCCCATACTAAGTTGCCGTAGTCAAGCTGTGGACGAACAAGCGTCTTGAACAGCATGGCAAGTGTGACTTCATCAATCAGTGCAAATGAACGCCGAATGACTGCCAGCACCCGGGTCGCCCTAGCGACCGCCGACGAAGCATGCTCCCTGAACTTCAAAGTCAGCATCGATGTGAACACCCAGGTCCTTCTCTAGGAGAGTGCTGTCCAGCTGAGCACCGTCCATAGTGTACGCGAAACTGATATTTGCATGTCCAATGTGCAAGACCTTACATTCGCTCTGGTTGAAGAGCATCAGCCAGTTAGACCACCTAGTGAGAGCATTCAAGTCTGACTGGAGATGTGCCACACCACCAGTGGAGGAAACATTTGAACACAGCTTCCTGTCATCAGCAAACAGTTTCACATCACAGTGGACAACATCAGGCAAGTCATTCACATAGACAAGAAACAGTAACGGGCCAAGAACAGATCCCTGAGGAACTCCGCTAGCAACGTCTGTGCAATCTGAGTGACAACCTTCGAGGACTACCTGCTGCTTTCTCTCAGTCAGAAAATATTATATCCAAGCAAGAAGTTTGCCTGTGATGCCGTATCTATGGAGTTTGTTTAAAGGGAGTGTGCCTACTGTTTTGGATTGTCAAAAATATTTTTCATATGGTAAGTAGCTATTGGTTTGATTGTTGTATATGATGAAATTCACATCTGGAGCCCATTTAGTTGAATTTTCACTTATATTGTTTTTTTGCTTACTTCTTGTTTCGATATCTATAAAACGATCGCCACTATGGTGATGTTATGCAAAACGGCGCACATAAGACAATACAATTATGGTCACATCATGCAAGATAGAAAGACAAGTTTTGCACAGCACGTTCTTGCCACTGTGAACTTTATTATGTGCAAGTTGCATAGCTCTAAATTGATATCTTCTTCAAAAAATGGCCATCGGCCATCATCGAAACGGCCATCATCGAAAAACATGATGGCCGTCCAGTTTCTGTTCGGCTGCTGCTATCAGCGTACACAAGCTGTTTTGTTGAATTGCTAATGGCTGGCGGTAACAATATGCTAGCAGTTTAATCGATAGTTGCAGTGCTTCTAGTAGTGGAAGCCCTCTGGAGTCTACCCAATAACTTTTTTCTCAAGTAACTGGAGTCTTTGGAATATCTCAGCAACTAGGGCGAATCTGGAGAAACGAAGTCATGGGTCAATTCAGAAAATTATGTTCTATAGACCAGTGTCAATAACCCCAAATAAGCGATGTGAGTAGGCACACTCCCTTTAAGAGTCTCAAATGTGGAACTGAATCGAAGGCCTTCTGAAAGTCAAGGTACACAATATCAACAGGGTTGGCGCTCTCCAGTTCCATGCTCCAAGCATCAAGGACCTCCAGTAGTTGCGTGTTACACGAGCATCTCGGGCGGAACCCATGCTGATCATTGGACACAATATTCTGCTCAGTCAGATGGAATAACACCTGGTCACGAATCAGGGACTCCAGAATCTTGCACTGTATGGCAGTCAGGCTAATAGGGCAGTAGTTATAGGGGTTTTGCTTATAACCCTTTTTAAATAGTGGTACTACCTGTGCTAGTGACCAGTATTGTGGAATGCATCCTGTATCTAAGGACCTACAGAAGAGATGAGCAAGGGGCACTGAAAGGGAGCTGTGAGTTTCCTTCAGGACGTGTGGGTGCAAATCATCTGGTCCTGGAGCACTAGCTGCATTTAAAGAAAGGAGCTTCTGCTCAACTGCACCTGCTGATATGGTTATATCAGATAACTCAGTGGTCACAGCTTGATCAGGGAGCGTAGATGTGTTGTTAGGGTCCTCTTGAGTAAACACGCTTGCAAAGAATGTGTTGAGGATACCTGCCTTAACCTCAGCCCTGCTCTCAAGGGTCCCAGATGAGTCTCTTAAGTCGCCAATCCTTGGTTTGGTTTTCAGCCTACTGTTACTGTACCTCCAAAAGGCCTTAGGATTGACTTTTAAATCTGACACTAGCTGGGACACTAGCTGACACTAGTGTTTGCGGAGTTGTCTCATTAACCTAGCCATATCAACAGAATCATTTGTGTTTACACTCCTCTGCCACAAGGCATTCTTAAGCTTTCTAAGTTGTAAAGCATGGCTAGTCATATATATGTTCTTCATAGACTGAGAGCTACTGAAACCATTGAAACACTAAACCATTGAAACATAGCAAATATCTCCAAGGTTCACCTTAAAACAAGCTGATGATCATTACCAGTTGGGTGAAGAGACGACGCTGTCAGTTTAGAGGCCCTATTCAAATACACATGGGCCTTATTTTTTACAGATGTCAAAATAAAACTCATATATTTTTTATTAGATCATTGTGGTTGTTTTAACTGCTACCATACTTAATTGCAATGCCAAGCCATCAAAATGGCTATCTCAACTCAAATATAATGTTAAGGTGGGATAGTCCCTTTAATGGTGTAGGCCTGTGTACCACTCAATCAGACTTAATGGTGTAGGCCTGTTTACTACTCAATCAGACTTAATGGCAGGGTTAGGTTAGTTTAGGTACCATAACCTAAACTAACCTAAACTAAACTAAACTAACCTAACCTAACCTAACCATGCCATTAAGTCTGATCAAATAGAAAACAGGCATACACCATTAAGTCTGATCAAGTAGTAACCAGGCCTATGCCATTAAGTCTGATTGAGTAGTAAACAGGCCTACGCCATTAAGTCTGATCGAGTAGTAAACAGGCCTACACCATGAAGTATACCCTCCCCCAATGACGTCAGCAAGCTGGCTGCACCGCCTGCCACTTGTTCAGGCTAGTCACACTACCTACAGTGTTGTGTACAGAAGTGTGATGCCTGCCCTACCAATACCCAAGAAAAGGGATTTGAAAGCAGTGCACCAAACACCCCAAGAACTGTAAAAATAATGCATGAAACCAAAAGCCAATGAAACCTAACCAAACGTAAACTAGACAATCCTAACCTCACTGACTACCAAGCCAACATAAACAGCCAATTAGGGTAAATGATGTAATGTGGACATGCCCAAACACAATACGTTCACACTATTGACGTTCCTTAGTGTGTCAGTATCATCTACATGAAGGAGAGCATGAAGTCTGGTGTATACATACCAACGACACGTCGCCGCCCTCAGCCTGAGATACCCTATCAACTGCAGACTGAAGATCAAGCGCGAACCAAAGTCCAAACCCTTGCGCCCACTCCACGGCCGGCCCACGCGACTCAAGCAAGAGAGACGCGGTTTTCAGACAGGTCACCTCCAGGATAACTAGACAAACGTCACCTCCACCTTGACCTCTGCGCACGCATTTGCAGATGACTTTTTTGTTTATAGTGATGGCCAAAAATGAAAGTCAGTCGTACTATTTTTCGATAAATCAGCAGTAATATCAGATTAATGTCTATCATTATCAGGACACCGTTTTAAAGTCAGTTATTCGCGATATCTCATTTTTAATTTATTTCTTATCACCTTCGAAACGAAACAAATTGCGATAACAATCACCCTCTAAAAAATAGTATCCATATCTGACGCACGATATACCAAATATGCGCATATCAAAACATTCGGGGGCGGGGCACTGAATTCTATAACATGGAACGCGCATTGGCCGGAAGACTGGTCTAATGCCGGCCGCCATCTTGCCGGTACCAAAAAGGCGGCCGAGCGGCATATATACATCGGACAACTGATTTACGCCGTAGGGTATTTAGTGGGATATTTAGCCCTGCAATATACCCCATGGCCGTGGTGGAAACGGCCATATCTCAACGGGTGCGGCTAATTAGCGATTGGGACATTGCGGTTTGTAAAGGCCACACAACAGCTGAGAGGCGTGCGCTATTTGGCTCGGGGCGCCTCCGCGCGGAGAAACGGGATGCGATCCGAGCCGCGGATGCGGCCGGTGCCGCGTGCAATGCAATCTTCACCCTATACGCCGTAGGAATTTGGCTGGGTTACGTGAAAAAAGGTATTGAATCGTCACGAGACAATTGAACGACCTGTCTTTTGAAAGCAGCTGCATCCAATTCGGTTCGACAGAATCTGAGATATAACTTCCCGAAAATGGGTAATTTAACACGTGAGAGGTTCTGAGAGGTGACCTGAGCTGAGAGCTGAGCTGAGAGGTGACCTGAGCTGAGAGCTGAGCTGAGAGGTGACCCGCTGAAAGTGAAACTCCAGTGTGCGGTGCGGGGTGTGCTTGCGATAAATTGAGATAGAATGGATGCACTGAATGTGAGTGATGATGACTTTGTCGGAGAACCAACAGCACAAGTACATTTAAGGAAATAGTTCACCTTGGAATTTTTTTACCCAACACGATTTGATTATATTTTTTAATACAATTTCTTTTTATATTGCCAAAAATGGCCTTATATCGCGCCGATTCAGGACAGAAGGCCGTACATTTTTATTGTTTATCAAAACTATATGCATACTCTCTGAGTCAGAGTCCTGACGTCACGCGAATGGTTCAGCCAATCAGATTCGAAAGTAGTCGCGTAAAGATAGACTCGCATTGGAGATGTGCCAACCGGCGGCCGGCGATCGCTTGCTGGCCGGCGATCGCTTGCTGGCCGGCGATCGCTTGCTAGCACCAGCTGCAAGCTGATGGTATAGCCTCTGCCCAGGCTATACCATCAGCTTGCAGCTAGTACAACATTCTTTCGCCAGCACCGCATAGCGCATTCCTTCGCCAAAAACTCAAACATATTCGGCTGGAGTCTTTTCAGCCAATAAAGCTTGCAGATAGGAGTTTTCCAGCACGGGCTACAAAACTGCTATCTCAGTTTAAAACTAATGTTGAAGGTGAACTATTTCCTTTAAAGGAAGGTAAGTAATCATTAATTTGACAATTATTTCAAAGCTCTTTATAATGGAAACGAGTGGAGGATGTATGTGTTACAGACCAATTACTCCACTGCAACTTTGGAAACTGCAGGGGGAAAATGTGCTTCTATGATTCTTGAAGTCCAGTTGTCATGTCAATGTAATTCATTAGCGATTGGGACATTGCGCTTTGTAAAGGCCACACAACAGCTGAGAGGCGTGCGCTATTTGGCTCAGTCTGTTCATGACCAAGGTATTGATCTGCCGTGATCTTGAGTGTGGTTCCATCCAGAATATGCCGTCAAAAACCTAAATTCATCTGCGGCAGGACTGCGCCAGCCGGTTAACATGATTATCATTCCTGAACCCAACGCGTACCATATATACATATCGAATTCATATAGGATTCGATAGGTCGTGTCTTCTGAATTGGTGATATTTTTGTGTAAATCTTCTATGCAGACGCATATATACCAATTCCTTATTCCATGTCTAATAAATAATATTAAACTTAAGTCATGCCTACTTCTGAAGGAATTGGCGCGTCGCTGTACGCCAAGGGTTACCTCTCCTCCCTGTCCTTGTCCTGAGATGACAGCACTACCGCTCTACAGCATAGGTACATTTCGGGTAGGGTACTAGCCCATAGGGTTCACGTGTTAAAACTTAAATGACCCATTTTCGGGAAGTTATATCTCCGATTCTGTCGAACCGAATTGGATGCAACTGCTTTCAAAAGACAGGTTGTTCAATTATCTTGTGATGGTTCAATACCCTTTGTCACGTAACCCAGCCAAATTCCTACGGCGCACAGTGTGAAGATTGCATTGCACGCGACACCGGCCGCATCCGCGGCTCGGATCGCATCCCGTGTCCCCGCGCGGAGGCGCCCCGAGCCAAATAGCGCGCGCCTCTCAGCTGTATCTCCCAAAGTACTGAATGAATTTCAGCGAAATTGTATAGGAACACGTGTAGTTGATGCAGCATAAAGACCAGGCTACACTATGCGTGATTTGTCGAGGAAATCACGCGCGTGTTCTCCGTGTTTGCAGAACTTCCTTGACGTCCGGGATCTGCCGGTCAAGCAAATAACGCAAAGAAATTGATAAACCACTGCATTTTTAATCGATAAACCACTGCATAAATATCTACCAGCTTCAACACAAGTTTCAACACTCACAATTTGCTCAAACGCTTCTTCATTCATCTTCCGCCACGATATGCAGCACAAATAATTCAAGTTTAGGTCTAGTATAAACTAGAATACGCGAAATCAAGCATTATAAAAACCCTGCAACTCGCAATCTCGGAAAACACGATAAGTTCAGAATTTTGAACTTTTCATCGTTCCGTCCGTGACGTGTCTGCGGAATATCCTTGACGTTACATCCGGGATCTGCGTGATGTGCCAGTGTAGCTCACCCAATGCATTTACTATCAGCTGAACTTGCTCTGTCACGCAAATCCCGACAACACGGATAACACGCACGTGATTTTCAGGAAATCACGCATAGTGTAGCCTGGGCTTAAGTCTGTATAAGGTACTGTAAGCTTCATGTCGATATCTATTATGGTTTTTGAGTTATAGAGAAAATCCGTAAGGGGCAGATTCCACCCCCCCCCCCCCACCCCTGTAATTACTGTAAAGGTTAGGTCAGGTTCGATTATTTTAAAACAATTGTTTCCTGCCACACCCGGAAAACGAACGTCAGTTGTCTACCAGATCCGCCCCCCCCCCCCATCAGTGGCGGATCTACGGTTGGGCAAAATGGGCAATTCCCCCCCCCCCCCAACGAAAAATCGGTAGGCAAACGTATGTTTTTGCCCCCTCCAAAAAAAAACGAAAAATACCGACCTGAAAATCCCGAAAGATCTTGAATCTGAGTAAAATGGTTATTTGTATTTAAAAAAGATCATTTTCAGACAATACATACTGAAATGTTTCATGTCTAGCAGCTCTATTGTTGCAGCGAAGCATTTTATTTTGATCCATGTTATCTGGGCCGTAGATTCACATGAAATTGTCAGCTCTGTCCGTCACACGGGTTTCGAGTTTGACAACTTTGTTGTGCAAAACTCTAATTTTCAGAGGGCAATATCTCCCATCTAAATCATGCGAGTCATATACACCTATATACCAGTAAGGCGCCGTAGTTGGCGATGAACGAGCGAGCGCGAAGGAAATGTATGGGAAATTTCAACTTGATCGGGCAAGTAGTTTTTAGATACAAAAAAGGGTGCGCACGTGCGCACGTGCAGAGGCACCCACTTTTGACTCCTAGGACAGTGGGGGCTGAGAGACGTCCCTAACCACACACCAAATTTTAACACAATCGGCTCAGCCGTTCCAGAGATATAGAATAGGGGTGCGCACGTGCGCACGTGCAAAGCCACCCCACCCCTGACTTATGGAAAGGCGGCGGCTGAGAGGTCCCTAACCACACACCAAATTTTAACACAATCGGCTCAGCCGTTCCTGAGATACAGAATAGGGGTGTGCACGAGCGCACGTGCAGAGACACCCCACCCCTGACTTATGGGAAACTGGCGGCTGAGGGGTCCCTAACCACACACCAAATTTGCACACAATCGGCTCAGTCGTTGCAGAGTTTTTTTGCGAGAAAACACTTTTCAACACCCCTCACGCGGCCGCAGTGGTAGTCACTCACATTAGTCGGCACTGGTCTCAAACAGGGTAGGTTGGATGGGGCTGCTCAGCAAAGAAGTCAACTTGTCAATCGGACGTGTGGTTGCAGAAATATCTCAAAAGCGTCGCCACGGGCCGGGCCGGGCCGCTCATATTCAGATTTTTCCCATATACCACGGAAAGACGAGCGAGCGCTTCGTGCTCGCTAGTAATCATCATAATCGTCAGGAACCAGTAAGGCGCCGTAGTTGGCGATGAACGAGCGAGCGCAAAATAAATGTATGGTGAATTTCAACCCGATCGGGCAAGTAGTTCCTGAGATACAAAAAAGGTGCACACGTGCGCACGTGCAGAGGCACCCCACCCATGACTTGTGGGTAGGCGGTGGCGGAAGGGTCCCTACCCACACACCAAATTTGAACACCATCGGCTCAGCCGTTCCTGAGATATGGAATAGGGGTGTGCACGTGCGAACGTGCAGAGGCACACCATCCCTGACTTGTGGGAAACTGGCGGTTCAAAGGTCCCTAACCACACACCAAATTAGAACGCAATCGGTTCTGCCCAAGGCCCTATAACAACAGGTTGGACGGAGTTTTATACCAAAATTATACCAAGTTTTGCAATGACATTATGGTAGCTTATCCATACAGTGGTAATTCCAGTCACCATGCCACTCAAACTGGGAATTATTACAGCAACAAGATATTTTGTGTTCACATTATCACTGTTTTTTAGTTATAAAGAAGAATAGATAAATTATAGTACAGGATTCTTAGTAGTAGGATAGAATGTTTTTCTCAAGACTACTTTTGCCAGATTGTACAATTCTGGCGCGCCAGGGACAAATAACAATAACAATTTATATTCCCTGCTTTTCGCTTTTACCTATGGCTTGCTACATTCAATATACAAAGTTGCGATATTCATATATATAGTTCTTCACTTCATTTGCAATTCCCTGTGATGAATTTTGAGTAGAGCTTAGTAGTGACCAGTGATTTTCTTTCAATATACAGTGTGGAATATTGCGCAGCACGTGAAATGTTGTTGCTGATCTGCTGCAAAATCAATTGTCCTATTTGTATTCACCGCCAGCTTAATATGATTGTCATTTTAGCATTGCCCATTTTAGCATTGTCCTTTGGCAAGAATCTTGCATATTTCTTTCAATCTTTCATCAAGAATCAAGATTCTTCAGAATCGAATTACAAGCATCTCTAAAAGTTATTAAAGGAAATAGTTCACCTTCAACATGGGGTTTTGAACTGAAATAGCAGTTTTGTAGCCCGTATTGAGAAATCCTTATCTGCAACTTTTCTTGACTGAAAAGACTCTCCAGCCGAAGATATTTGACTTTTTGGCGAAGGAATGCGGCGCATATATGATATACCGTACCGTCTGAAAGTGCCAGCACTGCCAGGGAGCATGCGCAGACCAATAACGCACACCATAAAATTAATAATTTACGACCTTTTTTCCTGAATTGGCGCGATGTAAGACCATTTTTGAAAAGAAAAAAAGAAACTGTATTACAAAATATAATAAAATCGTGTTCTGAAAAATGTTCCGAAGGTGAACTATTTCCTTTAAAGGAATAGTTCACCTTCAACATGGGATTTTGAACTGAAATAGCAGTTTTATAGCCCGTGTTGAGAAATCCTTATCTGCAACTTTTCTTGGCTGAAAAGACTCTCCAGCCGAAGATATTTGACTTTTTGGCGAGGGAATGCAGCGCATATATGATATACCGTACCGTCTGAGAGTGCCAGCACTACCAGGGCGCATGCGCAGACCAATAACGCACACCATAACATTAATAATGTACGACCTTCTGTCCTGAATTGGCGCGATGTAGGACCATTTTTGAAAAGAAAAAAAGAAACTGTATTAAAAATATAATAAAATCGTGTTCTGAAAAATTTCCGAAGGTGAGCTATTTCCTTTAAAGGGAATAGTTCACCTTTAACATGGGGTTTTGGACTGAGATAGCAGATTTGTAGAGCAGATCTAAAAATGGTTTGTGGTGAAAGAATTACCTCTCTACGTTAAGTAATTTCGACACAGGACTAGTGGGCCCGATTTCAATCCCGCTGTTCCGGGCCACGATCGGGGAATGAACGCTCGCCGCCGCGCCGCCGGAGGCAGGTACACTCTCTGGCACGTAGTCTCTGGTCACGACGCCTCGTTAATATCCGCTCAGCCGCCCGGGCGGCGCGGTGGCCCCTTGGCAGAGACTGTACTTGGCGTCAGGCGGAGCGGGGCGGAGCCAGAACGCCAGCTGCTATCGTACGATTTCTCGTGAAATAGAAAGAGAAACTTACTTCTTTCTCCACATATATCCATCAGTTGTCCAAACCAAAGTCATATTCATAGTTTTGTGCTCAAGATGCACCTAATGGTTGAACTTCAAGACAACTTTCAAGGTGACCTATTCCCTTTAAGATGTCATGTTATATCAGTTATACAGTTCAAGAAGTTATTAAAAAGGCCAGTTTATCTTTTCAGAGGAATGTGCGTGCAGACTGAGAGAGAATGTGCCAGTCATCGAAGTCCTGAACTAAATGGCGTCTTTCCACATCTTGGCCGGATCGTAATACCTACGTGTATACTCATCGCCAATATCATTCCATCATAGACACTCTGCTGAACGTAGTCAGTGACTTCAGCCGCAACATGGACGAAGACCATGTCACGAGTCTGCCTGGTGGCAGTAGCGGATCCAGGGGGGCCTTAGGGGCTGAAGCCCCCTGCCTTAGAAAACGGCGCCGCGACGACGTTCTTGCAAAGGATTTGCCGGCGCCGAAGGCGCTGTAGCGTTCTCGGGAGGCCGCCAAGGCGCCCTTGTGTTTACCGACATAGTCGTAGCACTGTTGAAAGGCACCCTGGCACCCTCAGAAGACAGCTTGCCGCCCTCACAACGCATTATGCCGCCCTCAGAAGGTACATCGCCGCCCTCGGAAGGCATCATGACGCCCTCGGAATGCATCATGCCACCCTCGGAAGACATCATGCCACCCTCGGAAGGCATCATGCCGCCCTCGGAAAACATCGTGCCTTTTTGAAGAAAATTGCATTTTCTTTCATTTGATTTTTTTTTTGCAATTTGCTTTACAACTCGATTGTCTACGGTTTTTCAAACATTTATCGTTTTTCCACCAAAAATGGCATGACCTGACGTCACTTAAACGTTATTATCTCCTTAACTACTTCACTAATTTAAATGACATCAGTTGGGCAAACTACGGGGAGGCGATCTAAAAATGGATCGATCAAAAATTAGGTCGTGACGTCATGAAAATGGGCGGAGCATGCCCTTATAAGGAGATCCGATCTAAAAATGTATTGTTTTCCTGACATTCACACCTTCAAACACCCTATCACCCCTAAAAAAATGCCCATCACCCCTGGATTTGTTTTCGGTTGAAACTGCACGAATCGCGCCATCATATTGTCTTGTACTTGTATGATCAGATCCCTACTTTGGCAGATATGGCTAAAGTAAAGGTCGGCGATCTCAATGTCGGCACTCGCAGCAGCCTCAGCGATTTAATTTTGATTCGCCACCTGACTTCATGATCTAAAATTGGATTAGCCGGCTGACTACCGATCTAAAAATGTATTTCGCACTGTGGTCGTTGCGTCGCGGAATCAATATTTAGATCGTCATTTACGTGGAATAAGGGGAATTACCGAATATGGTCTCATTTATTATTCCGATATTTTGATGGACATGTTCTCCGACACTTTTTAACCTCCGAGTATGCGTATGTTGCTCCGAATTGTCCTAATGACAGGCCTCACAGTTTGATACTGCATGTATGCCCAAATATGGGCATAACAAAATCTAAAAATTGATTGATCTATTTTGTATCGCCTCTGTAGTTTGCCCAACTGACATGTTGAGAGAAGACGTAAAATGGATGCAACATAAGGTACGGAACGTTTCACGTCAATTTCTATCATAGTTTTCAAGATACTGAGAAAATCCGGGAGGGGGCAGATTCTGCCCCCCCCCCCCCCCGGGGCGCGGGTTAAAGGGAAATAATGACCTTTTGATTTTGTTAGCAACAATTTATTAGGCTACCGCTATGGTTTTAAAATTATTTTATTTAAATTTAAGAATTAAATAAAATGATTCCCAAATTCGAAGTTGTAAGTTTGGGAAAAATACAAAACAAGTACCTTGTGTACTTCATGAAGGTCATTGACAAACTCACCCTTCCCTACCATTGTTTACATCGATTGCGGCATTTTTGGAGGCTCTGTGACATTTCCGATCAAACTGAGCGCTGCTCGGACACACGCTAGTAGCGCTTTCGTTCTCCATGGCAACCAGGCGTCAGCCAATCAAAAGCCAGAAAGGGAATACGTTCTGGCTTTTCATTGGCTCACGCCTGGTTGCCATGGAGAACGAAAGCGCTACTAGCAACAACTCACCACAATGGTTAAGTGCGCCGAGAAGCATGACAATGCTTTGTAAACAAATCGCCGACGCTAAATAGGTCGCCGTCGATGTGCATCGATGAGCTTCCGATTTAATTGCCAGTTTTGTGTTATTGTTTGTTAGTTTTTTGGGGGGAATTTTTTAATTTTTTCATGATAATATAAAGCATAGTGTTATATACAGCCACAGACAAATTATACAATACTCCTAATGTTGAAAACAAATGCATTTATTTTCAAAAATTGAGGGTCGCAACCACTAACTATGCCGCCGTTGATGTGCATCGATGAGCTTCCGATTTTATTGCCACTTTTTCCAATCGCTGTTAGTTTTAGAAGATCGCCGGGCATATAATCACAACAAGCAGAACGCACAATATATTTTCCACTCCATTGCGTAAAAAAACAATACGGGAAAAGCCCGCAGTTTGATGAGGACCAAAAGTACTTGCAAGTACCGGTCGTTAAAAGTGTGGAACGCTTATCAACTTTAACTTGAAATATCTTTCGGTAGGAAAGTTTTCATGCAAAATGTGATGAATTTACAATATATTTTGGTCTCGTCTGGCGATTTCAAGTGCTAACTCCATTTTTGTGGAAAAAGGTCATTATTTCCCTTTAAGGAAGAGGCATATTTTACCCGTTTAATTGACATATTGGATTGCCGCCCCTTTGGACCATGCCGCCCCTGTTACCGAGGAAATATGCCGCCCTCGGGCCTGAAGCCCCCTGCCTTAGAAAATCCTGGATCCGCCACTGCCTGGTGGACCTGTCCAAGGTCTTTGATTACAGGAACCGTAATATGCTGCTGAACAAGCTAGAATGCTATGGCATATTTTGCCACTCTGATTCGAAGAATATTTTGGATGTCGCAAACGGATCTTAAAAGGACGTGAAACGGAGCGAGATATTCCAGTAGGCGTGGCGCATCATCTACACTATAAACCCACGCCATGCCGGGGGCGTCTGAACGCCCCCTTCTAACTCGGATCTTATTGGGAGAAACGGAATGAAAAATACTGTTCGATAGTTTGTTAAAAAATCATGTCGAAACCACTGCAGTCACTTTTTTGTCTCAGGTCAGTATTGAGGCCCCCAGAGATCATCAAAGGTCAAATTTTACAATTTTGGGATTTTGCCCCAGAAACCCAAAAATATATCGGGAACGGGAAATAATATCGGGAAATATATAGGTAAGACAAAAAAAAAACGGAAAAAGCAATCGAAAGCTCTTGAAAAATGCTACCGCCATTGGTGCTCTCAAATTTTAGCTCAGGTCAGGTCTTAGAGTTTAGGCTCCTGAATCCAGAGGCTATAAAAGGTCATACAGACTGTTTTGGCAAACCGTTTTTAGTTAATAACGTCTTATCCAAGCGCGATAGAACAATAACTTTAACGTTATCGTGTTTATCTCCTCAAAGCGCTTCGAATCATGCTATTTTGCAATTGGTTTAACACGCGCCCTGGAGGGCCTCTGATAATTACACGCCCTGGAGGGGGTGCGGATCCCCCCCCCCCCCCCCCCCCCCCCTCCCCCGCTATGATCTCGAAAACCACGCAACGTAGCGACAAGTTGAAAACGACGTTAGATAGCTCGAGACAAGCTGTTTCGAAAGTATTTCGTTTATTTTTCTTTCTCAGGTCAATATTGAGGTCACCAGAGGTTATCAAGGGTCAGATTTTCCAGTTTTAGGACTTCGCTTCGAACACCCCCAAATATCTCGGGAACTATGACAGTTAGCAGCAAACGGAAACAAGCAATCTAAAGCCCTTAAATGCAAAAGTGTCATCAGATTTGAGCTCAGGTCAATAGTTTAGGCTCCAGAGGTCATCAAATGTCAAAAAGGTGATTTTGTTTGCAAAACTATTTTTCGCAATTCACTTTTATCTAATAAAGATAAAGCAATAGTGTTTACGCCATCGTGTTTGTCTCGTCAAGGCGCTTCGAATCATATTCATGGTGACCGGGTTAGGTCAACTGAGAAATTTAACCTCAGGTCAAGGTCAAGTGGTGACCCAAGTTGGTCATGTTGCCCATTGGGAGACGTATCTCGACGAGACACACACATTGGTACCATTCGCTCTTCTCTATCTTCATTATGTCGATAGTTATTGACAAAACAGTGTTGGCGGTCACGAAATTGAGCTGACCTTAGGTCACCGATATTAGAAATCCGAGATAAACAAATTGTTGGTATCTATGACCTTATGAAATCCTGCAAGATTGAAACCGATCGGCCTAAAACTGTGGCTGTGGTACTACTGCAAACGTTTTAGAGTTGAGGTCATCACGTGACCTGGTCTGGTGACCTGACCTGAGATGACCCGCAGTCAAGAATTTTAAATAATGTGGGTAGTTAGTTGCCGAACAGGTATGCAAAAAACGGGGGCGCTGCGCGCCGTCGTTTTTGCGCTATTTTTGAAAAACCGAGGGGGGAGGGACGGATTCCCCCCCCCCCCAGGGCGCGTGTCAAGTCAAATGAATTTTTTCCTCAGTTCAGCAGGGTCATCCGAGGTCATCAGAGGGTCATAGGGCGGCCCAGGTGGGTCGTACGGCGCATGTTTTGAAGCGCCGATGAGATAAACGCCGACGAGATAAAGGTGTTATATGCTGACGACGTTCAATTTATCCACTGTGGCCTCCCCAACCAACAGGGAGAGCTATAACGAGACATCGAGTCAACGCTGAGAAAAGCCCTTCGATGGCTTGTTGAAAACACTCAAAATTAACCCAACCAAATCTGACCTTGTTCTCATTTCTTCTCGACAAAGGATGTTTGGACACAATTTCGAAGTACGTTTTGGCAATGCAACGCTTCACCCATCTGGTAGTGCGAAAATTCTAGGGGTCGTTTTGGACAGTAATCTTACTTTCGAAAAGCATGTTTCTATCATGACGCAACGATGCTACGTAACGCTGTTCGGTCTGTCAAAATTTGCGCACCGACTGCCAAAAGAAGCAAAAAAGTTTATCATTGAATCATTGTTTTTTTCTCGCATATATTGTATTGTGCGACGGTCTGGGCAGGCTGCAACGCAACATAACGTAAACGTATACACAAATAATAAAGCACAGCACAATAATTATTAAATGCTGTCGTCAGACACGTATGATGTCTATGGATGTGGATTGAAATGGCCGAAAGTGGACGAACTTGTTGCCGAGCGAGACCTGGTGATGATACATAGTCTGCTGTATGATAATAATACACCGATCTGTCTTGAGAAATTTGCTGTCGTACCGCGAGAATGTGTCGTACCGCGAGAAACTCGAGGTTCTGCAGCGGGGCTGCTGCACATGCCTCGAGTCTGTACCGAGCACGCCCGTCGATCGTTCATATTTCGGTCAACGGCCAAATGGAACGAGGCGCCGGGCGAAGTGCGAGACGCTGGAGAAGTGACGGTGTTTCGTACGTGGATGAGGGAGTGGCTGACAGCAGATCGCTAACTCTGCAAGAACCGACTGTCTTGTGCTTTTAACGCCTTTGTGTCGACAATTTTGTATGTGGATTTATTTTAATAGTGTAATTGTGATACAATGTAAAATGACACTTGTCATGAAAAACCATGTTTTGCGGATGACATACGAATAAACGATGATTGATACACAAACACCTGTGGCAAAAACTGGCGGCGCGCAGCGCCGGCTGCACCGCTGTTCTTTCCTCGAAAACCTTAGTGGGTGGGGTTAATAAGTTTGTTGAGTTTTAAAAATCCGTAGCTGCCCCTCCAAGTAACGAGAGGCTAATAATAATAAAGTTCATAATCTGATAAAAATATAACTAAAATCATCATTATTATGTATGTTACACTTACATGGTGTATGTAGATGAACGATTGACTGTTGAAATGTCTGACGAACCTTATACATTTTGACCCGGGATACGGCCAGAGAAAACAGTGAAAAACATGGGAATGAGCACATTATGGGAAAATATGTTTTTTTAACATATTTTCACATAATTCCAATAATTTAAAACACTTTTAAAAAGTGTTTTAAAATCGATTTAGAAAACGCTCCATTTCCCATTGCTTCAACAAAAACATGCCCTCGGGCGCCCTCTTACATACGTCACAGGCGTCTTGCCAGATCTAGAAGGAACTAAACTTCGACCCCCCCCCCCTGGTTCAGCCGTTCCTGAGATATAAAATAGGGGTGTGCACGTGCGTACGTGCAGAGGCACCCCTGACTTGTGGAAAATTGGCGGCTGAGGGGTCCCTAACCACACACCAAATTTGCACACAATCGGCTCAGCCGTTGCAGAGTTTTGTTTTGCGAGAAAACCCTTTTCAACACCACTCACGCGGCACGCGGCACGCGCCACGCGCAGTGGTAGTCACCCACATGAGTCGGTACCGGTCTCAAACAGGGTAGGTTGGATGGGGCTGCTCAGCAAATAAGTCAGCTTGTCAATCGGACGTGTGGTTGCATAGATATGAGCTTCTCAAAAGCGTCGCCACGGGCCGGGCCGGGCCGCTCATATTCAGATTTTTCCCATATACCACGGAAAGACGAGCGAGCGCTTCGCGCTCGCTCGTAACAATATATTAATGTGATATTTTTTTCTCGAAACTACGCAAATTTGGGAATTTTTACATGTGATCTTGGACCTCAGATCACGTGATCTTATAATGTGGCGTTTTAAAATTGCGTTTTTTTTTTAATTGCCAGAATCGACTACGATACATTGGCTTTCGATGGTAAAAAATTGGACCTAGGTTTTTCCTCAAAATATTTTTCTTCTTCTTTGAAAAATCATGATCACCTTTGTCTTTGGTAATAACTGTGCACACAATTGTGCTAGAGAGCTTAACTCAACCATGGTTGAGATGTGCACATTATATGTCTCGTTGAGCTGCATTCAATGATGCATATCATGACCCCAGCAGGTCACTCCGTGACCTTGAGGTTAATTTCCCAAATGACCTGGTTTGATTATACAATAGATAATTTGCTGGAATTTTTGCTTTATTTGGCAAAGCTGAACATTTTTTATCTCTGGAAAACGCTTTTAGCTATTGTTATAACATTCTCAGTCTGGACATAGGGATGATACAATTTGTCTTGAGGACCCACAGACGCCTCTATCGGCGAAGTTTTGAATTATGTCATCACGTGATCTTGATCACTGAGCGGAATAGGTTGTCACGTGAATCAAAGGGCGATTTGTCACGTGAATTTTTGGCACAGCTGTTCGGGCATCAATTGCACACATTATGTAAAAAAAATACCTTTGGTCATCTCAGGCACCCTCCTATTCCACCTAAGACAAATCACGAATTTTAACTGAGAACATAACGAAATCACGTGACCTGACCTGAGCCCTGAGGTCACATGCCAAAATTTCGACACTTTTCCATTCGAGTTCTAAAAAAAAAGATTACATTAAATTAATTTGTGGTTAATGGCTATTCTGATGATACATATGCTTATACACAGATAACAGCAGACCTGGATTTGACACGAAATATTTGGCCTCTTATTTTAAGCACAGCAGTGAACGACGGTGCTGGACTCGCATTTTCACGAGCCGAGACAAAAGTGTATCAGCTTAACCCGCGCCGTGCCCGGGGGGGGGGGGGGCGTTTAGACCCCCTAAGGTTTTTCGAGGATAGCGAAAAAACGGCTGCGCGCAGTGCCGCCGTTTTAGGCACAGCTGTTCGGGCATCAATTGCACACATTATGTTAAAAAAATAATATATCGGGTCATCTCAGGTCAGGTCACCAGACCAGGTCACGTGACCCCACCTCCATAAACGTTTCCGGTCGCACCAGAGTCACAGTGTTTGGCCGATCAATTTCGTACTTACAGGATTTGATAAGAGCAATAGTACCTACAATACTTTTATCTCGGATTTTTAATATCGGTGACCTAAGGTCGGGTCAATTTCGTGACCCCATTATAAGTCAATGGGGAAATAATCAAATGCTTCCTTTTATGAGGATACGAATTATATCAGCCCAATTCCTTCTTGATCATGTCATCATAGGAAATTCTTGAAGTTCCAGGTTAAATTTTTGTTCAATGACCCCTAGAGGGTCAGATGAGGTCACCTGAGGTCACCAACACTTTTTTGCCAATAACTCTCAACAAAATCAAGATAGATAGGTGAAACTGGCACCACTGCGTTTGTCTCGTCGAGGCACGTCTCCCAATGTGCAACATGACCTAATTGGGTTACCATTTGACCTTGACCTGAGGTCAAATTTGTAATTGACCTAACCCGGTCCTCATGCATATGATACGAAGCGCCTTGACGAGACAAACACGATGGCGTCAAAATTATGAAAACTGTTTTGCTAAAAAAAATAGCTAGTTTGACATTTGATGAGCTCTGGAGCCTAAATTATTCCCCTGAATGTAAATCTGAGGGTACCATGCAGATTTAATTTTTCAATAGCTTTCCATTGTTTTTTTTCCTCGATTGTTCCTGGCTATCACAATTCCCGTGCTATCTGGGAATATCTGGAGCGAAGTCCTAAAACTTTAAAATCTGACCCTTGATGACCTCTGGTGACCTCAATATTGACCTGATAAAAAAATGCCCTAAATAGTTTCAAAATGCATTCTAACAGGCTTTCGAACAGTGTCTTTGGTTTTTGTCTATGTCCTATAGAAGCCGAGTTAGAGGGGGGCGTCGAAACGCCCCCCCCCCCCCCCTCCCCCGGCACGGCGAAGGTGGCACCGAGCACCGGCACGGTGCGGGTGAAAGGAAGTAGTTCACCTTCAACATTAGTTTTAAACTGAGATTACAGTTTTGTAGCCCGTGTTGGGAAACCTCTATCTGCAAGTTGTCTTGACTGAAAGGACTCCAGCCGAATATATTTGATTTTTTGGCGAAGGAATGCCGTGCTGGCGAAATAATGTGGTGCTGGATCTAGCCCGGGCAGAGGCTATACCATTAGCCATTCAGCTTGCAGCTGGTGCTAGTAAGTGAACCGCCGGCCGACGGTTGGCACTTCTCTAATGCGAGTCTATCCTTAAAGGAAATAGTTCACCTTCAACATTAGTTTTAAACTGAGATAGCAGTTTTGTAGCCCGTGTTGGGAAACCCCTATCTGCAAGTTTTCTTGACTGAAAAGACTCTCCAGCCGAATATATTTGAGTTTTTGGCGAAGGAATGCGCCATGCGGTGCTGGCGAAAGAATGTTGTACTGGTTCTAGCCCGGGCAGAGGCTATACCATCAGCCAATCAGCTTGCAGCTGGTGCTAGCAAGCGATCGCCGGCCGCCGGTTGGCACATCTCCAATGCGAGTCTATCTTTACGCGACTACTTTCGAATCTGATTGGCTGAACCATTTTTTACATTCGCGTGACGTCAGGACTCTGACTCAGAGAGTATGCATATAGTTTTGATAAACAATAAAAATGTACGGCCTTCTGTCCTGAATCGGCGCGATATAAGGCCATTTTTGGCAATATAAAAAGAAAATGTATTAAAAAATATAATCAAATCGTGTTGGGTAAAAAAATTTCCAAGGTGAACTATTTCCTTTAAGCGACTACTTTCGAATCTGATTGGCTGAACCATTTTTTTTTAATTCGCGTGACTTCAGGACTTTGACTCGGAGAGTATTTATATAGTTTGAAGAAACAATAATAATTTACGGCCTTCTGTCCTGAATCGGCGCGATATAAAGCCATTTTTGACAATATAAAAATAAATTGTATTAACAAATATAATTAAATCGTGTTTGGGAAACATTTTCCAAGGTGAACTATTTCCTTTAACAGCTCAGTTTCAAATTTCGGCTCTAAAATAAGAGGCCGAAAATTTCGTGTCAAATCCAGTTCTCCTCTTATCTGTGGTTTATATAATTCGAATTATGTATATGAGAGATATCGCCCGAAGACAATTAAAGCTTTGGGTGACATTAAAGAGATGCCTGAGGCTATAACTCGAAAACCGTTCGACGGACGGGGCTTAACATTTTACAGCGTGAATCTAGGTCCAGATGACCCCCGACACCTAGTTCAATCGAAATACGAGAAGTAGGATGTTATAGTTTGGTCGATCTGACGTGGGCTGCCCCGGGAGGCCTCTAGTCACGTGACCTTGAGGTCACAGAGCGACTACAAGGCTGATGTTATACAACATTGAAACCAGGGCGACGAGATAAGCATAATTCCGTTGATTTGATCTCTCTAGCACAATTACGTGCAAAGTTATTACCAAAGACGTGCTGTGCTGGTGATCATGATTTTTCCAAATACACAAATATAAATAAAATATTTAGAGAAAAAACTATCACCATATCTCTATAAAAAAAACTATGTCCATATCTAACGACTCCGTCAGTTGACCTCGAATTTGGCCTTGAAGATGACCCTGAACAGGAAAATGAATGTCATATTCGTGATCAGCGTGCCAGAATTTACATTGGGCCGAGGTTTGGGCCACATCTGAATCCGTCGCTGAATAAGTCGCTGAATAAATCGCTAATTTCACGAACGTTCTTAGCATCCGGTATGTTGTCAAGTTTGGGGAGCGTTTGGAGTGGTGCTTCCGAAAATAATAAGTAAGTAAAATAATAAATAATAATAAGTAAAATAATAATAAATAATAAGTAAAATAATAAGGCCATCTGAACAAACGTATCCGATCTGTGAGGAAATGAATAATTACGATAGCTTAATAATTATAATTACGACAGCTTCAAAAGCAAGTGCATATCCAACAGTTCTGGTTTACGCGTCAGGCGATTTGAAGATCTCCGGAACGGAGGATCGTAGGAGTAAAATTCGCAGCGGTAGTAGAAATGCTTGGTTGAGATATTGCCGTTTCCCACCACGGCGATGGGGTATTTTGCAGGGCTAAATATCCCACTAAATACCCTACGGCGTAAATCAGTAGTCCGATGTATATACGCGGCCGGGCGCGCGGCCGCCCGATGGGGAGGCGGGTACACCCAAGGTTACTTTACTAATAGGTATACCGGTTACCAGCTGACATTTTACGATATATTGAGCGAAATACTGTGGTAGCGCAATATGACTACCACTACAACGTTCCAAATTGAATGGAGAATGATGCTAGGTGTTCATATTTGTTTCGTTAAAAATGTGCAAAAATATCAACACCTAGAATCATTCATTCTCCATTCAATTTGGAACGTTGCAGTGATAGTCAATTTAGGGTGTGTCATAGCCTGGGGTGATCTCTTATATTTATATTGGAATGTAATTTTTCGTGGCGCATGATGCTAAAATGTTGATTTACAGATAAATAAGTGTTTAAATGTCGGTATTTGGTGAGCGCCAGCGAGTTTTCTCGGAGGTCCAAAAATTGCATATTTGATCACTGCGCCCTCTACATTTTGCGGCCGCAGACAATAGCGCCATCTATTTTCGACACTATTTTTAGGCTCGAACTCGAAAACCGCTGAATGGACGAGGCTGCAAATGTCACAGCGTAAATCTACGGCCCAGATCTAAAACATAGTTTCATCGAAATATGAGATGTAGGGTGTTATTTCGGGACTTTCTTGTCAATAAAACCTGGAATGGAATGACTGGTGAAGGGACCTGGCATCGGCCGCCAGTGTCGCTGTCGCACGCTATCGCTCCGCATGTCTTCCGGTTTGGGCGAGATGGTGCCCAGCAGGCGTATCCGGACACATTAGAGCCCCGGACACCTCAGCAGAATGTGCTCCGAGATGTCGGTATCCTCCCTGCAGATGAAGCACCAGTCCATCATGCAGCTTAGCGAGTCGCACTGCGGTTACTGCCGGAAAAGGTTTCGGCCGAGCCGATGTAAGTAGTGGGCCGACCCGGAGCAGTGGCTCGCACGAAGCTGGTGGACGTCGGCCGCCGCGGCCCGGTTCAGGCCGGTTACCGGTGGCGGGATGTGCGAACCCGTCAAGGCACGATACCAGGCCCAGGGCCAGCTTGCGGTGGTGCACGG
>JAXIVJ010003355.1:85000-90000 GCA_036785665.1 Chirona hameri
TCTGTGTCTGTGTCTGTGTCTGTGTCTGTGTCTGTGTCTGTGTCTGTGTCTGTGTCTGTGTCTGTGTCTGTGTCTGTGTCTGTGTCTGTGTCTGTGTCTGTGTCTGTGTCTGTGTCTGTGTCTGTGTCTGTGTCTGTGTCTGTGTCTGTGTCTGTGTCTGTGTCTGTGTCTGTGTCTGTGTCTGTGTCTGTGTCTGTGTCTGTGTCTGTGTCTGTGTCTGTGTCTGTGTCTGTGTCTGTGTCTGTGTCTGTGTCTGTGTCTGTGTCTGTGTCTGTGTCTGTGTCTGTGTCTGTGTCTGTGTCTGTGTCTGTGTCTGTGTCTGTGTCTGTGTCTGTGTCTGTGTCTGTGTCTGTGTCTGTGTCTGTGTCTGTGTCTGTGTCTGTGTCTGTGTCTGTGTCTGTGTCTGTGTCTGTGTCTGTGTCTGTGTCTGTGTCTGTGTCTGTGTCTGTGTCTGTGTCTGTGTCTGTGTCTGTGTCTGTGTCTGTGTCTGTGTCTGTGTCTGTGTCTGTGTCTGTGTCTGTGTCTGTGTCTGTGTCTGTGTCTGTGTCTGTGTCTGTGTCTGTGTCTGTGTCTGTGTCTGTGTCTGTGTCTGTGTCTGTGTCTGTGTCTGTGTCTGTGTCTGTGTCTGTGTCTGTGTCTGTGTCTGTGTCTGTGTCTGTGTCTGTGTCTGTGTCTGTGTCTGTGTCTGTGTCTGTGTCTGTGTCTGTGTCTGTGTCTGTGTCTGTGTCTGTGTCTGTGTCTGTGTCTGTGTCTGTGTCTGTGTCTGTGTCTGTGTCTGTGTCTGTGTCTGTGTCTGTGTCTGTGTCTGTGTCTGTGTCTGTGTCTGTGTCTGTGTCTGTGTCTGTGTCTGTGTCTGTGTCTGTGTCTGTGTCTGTGTCTGTGTCTGTGTCTGTGTCTGTGTCTGTGTCTGTGTCTGTGTCTGTGTCTGTGTCTGTGTCTGTGTCTGTGTCTGTGTCTGTGTCTGTGTCTGTGTCTGTGTCTGTGTCTGTGTCTGTGTCTGTGTCTGTGTCTGTGTCTGTGTCTGTGTCTGTGTCTGTGTCTGTGTCTGTGTCTGTGTCTGTGTCTGTGTCTGTGTCTGTGTCTGTGTCTGTGTCTGTGTCTGTGTCTGTGTCTGTGTCTGTGTCTGTGTCTGTGTCTGTGTCTGTGTCTGTGTCTGTGTCTGTGTCTGTGTCTGTGTCTGTGTCTGTGTCTGTGTCTGTGTCTGTGTCTGTGTCTGTGTCTGTGTCTGTGTCTGTGTCTGTGTCTGTGTCTGTGTCTGTGTCTGTGTCTGTGTCTGTGTCTGTGTCTGTGTCTGTGTCTGTGTCTGTGTCTGTGTCTGTGTCTGTGTCTGTGTCTGTGTCTGTGTCTGTGTCTGTGTCTGTGTCTGTGTCTGTGTCTGTGTCTGTGTCTGTGTCTGTGTCTGTGTCTGTGTCTGTGTCTGTGTGTCTGTGTCTGTGTCTGTGTCTGTGTCTGTGTCTGTGTCTGTGTCTGTGTCTGTGTCTGTGTCTGTGTCTGTGTCTGTGTCTGTGTCTGTGTCTGTGTCTGTGTCTGTGTCTGTGTCTGTGTCTGTGTCTGTGTCTGTGTCTGTGTCTGTGTCTGTGTCTGTGTCTGTGTCTGTGTCTGTGTCTGTGTCTGTGTCTGTGTCTGTGTCTGTGTCTGTGTCTGTGTCTGTGTCTGTGTCTGTGTCTGTGTCTGTGTCTGTGTCTGTGTCTGTGTCTGTGTCTGTGTCTGTGTCTGTGTCTGTGTCTGTGTCTGTGTCTGTGTCTGTGTCTGTGTCTGTGTCTGTGTCTGTGTCTGTGTCTGTGTCTGTGTCTGTGTCTGTGTCTGTGTCTGTGTCTGTGTCTGTGTCTGTGTCTGTGTCTGTGTCTGTGTCTGTGTCTGTGTCTGTGTCTGTGTCTGTGTCTGTGTCTGTGTCTGTGTCTGTGTCTGTGTCTGTGTCTGTGTCTGTGTCTGTGTCTGTGTCTGTGTCTGTGTCTGTGTCTGTGTCTGTGTCTGTGTCTGTGTCTGTGTCTGTGTCTGTGTCTGTGTCTGTGTCTGTGTCTGTGTCTGTGTCTGTGTCTGTGTCTGTGTCTGTGTCTGTGTCTGTGTCTGTGTCTGTGTCTGTGTCTGTGTCTGTGTCTGTGTCTGTGTCTGTGTCTGTGTCTGTGTCTGTGTCTGTGTCTGTGTCTGTGTCTGTGTCTGTGTCTGTGTCTGTGTCTGTGTCTGTGTCTGTGTCTGTGTCTGTGTCTGTGTCTGTGTCTGTGTCTGTGTCTGTGTCTGTGTCTGTGTCTGTGTCTGTGTCTGTGTCTGTGTCTGTGTCTGTGTCTGTGTCTGTGTCTGTGTCTGTGTCTGTGTCTGTGTCTGTGTCTGTGTCTGTGTCTGTGTCTGTGTCTGTGTCTGTGTCTGTGTCTGTGTCTGTGTCTGTGTCTGTGTCTGTGTCTGTGTCTGTGTCTGTGTCTGTGTCTGTGTCTGTGTCTGTGTCTGTGTCTGTGTCTGTGTCTGTGTCTGTGTCTGTGTCTGTGTCTGTGTCTGTGTCTGTGTCTGTGTCTGTGTCTGTGTCTGTGTCTGTGTCTGTGTCTGTGTCTGTGTCTGTGTCTGTGTCTGTGTCTGTGTCTGTGTCTGTGTCTGTGTCTGTGTCTGTGTCTGTGTCTGTGTCTGTGTCTGTGTCTGTGTCTGTGTCTGTGTCTGTGTCTGTGTCTGTGTCTGTGTCTGTGTCTGTGTCTGTGTCTGTGTCTGTGTCTGTGTCTGTGTCTGTGTCTGTGTCTGTGTCTGTGTCTGTGTCTGTGTCTGTGTCTGGTGTGTCTGTGTCTGTGTCTGTGTCTGTGTCTGTGTCTGTGTCTGTGTCTGTGTCTGTGTCTGTGTCTGTGTCTGTGTCTGTGTCTGTGTCTGTGTCTGTGTCTGTGTCTGTGTCTGTGTCTGTGTCTGTGTCTGTGTCTGTGTCTGTGTCTGTGTCTGTGTCTGTGTCTGTGTCTGTGTCTGTGTCTGTGTCTGTGTCTGTGTCTGTGTCTGTGTCTGTGTCTGTGTCTGTGTCTGTGTCTGTGTCTGTGTCTGTGTCTGTGTCTGTGTCTGTGTCTGTGTCTGTGTCTGTGTCTGTGTCTGTGTCTGTGTCTGTGTCTGTGTCTGTGTCTGTGTCTGTGTCTGTGTCTGTGTCTGTGTCTGTGTCTGTGTCTGTGTCTGTGTCTGTGTCTGTGTCTGTGTCTGTGTCTGTGTCTGTGTCTGTGTCTGTGTCTGTGTCTGTGTCTGTGTCTGTGTCTGTGTCTGTGTCTGTGTCTGTGTCTGTGTCTGTGTCTGTGTCTGTGTCTGTGTCTGTGTCTGTGTCTGTGTCTGTGTCTGTGTCTGTGTCTGTGTCTGTGTCTGTGTCTGTGTCTGTGTCTGTGTCTGTGTCTGTGTCTGTGTCTGTGTCTGTGTCTGTGTCTGTGTCTGTGTCTGTGTCTGTGTCTGTGTCTGTGTCTGTGTCTGTGTCTGTGTCTGTGTCTGTGTCTGTGTCTGTGTCTGTGTCTGTGTCTGTGTCTGTGTCTGTGTCTGTGTCTGTGTCTGTGTCTGTGTCTGTGTCTGTGTCTGTGTCTGTGTCTGTGTCTGTGTCTGTGTCTGTGTCTGTGTCTGTGTCTGTGTCTGTGTCTGTGTCTGTGTCTGTGTCTGTGTCTGTGTCTGTGTCTGTGTCTGTGTCTGTGTCTGTGTCTGTGTCTGTGTCTGTGTCTGTGTCTGTGTCTGTGTCTGTGTCTGTGTCTGTGTCTGTGTCTGTGTCTGTGTCTGTGTCTGTGTCTGTGTCTGTGTCTGTGTCTGTGTCTGTGTCTGTGTCTGTGTCTGTGTCTGTGTCTGTGTCTGTGTCTGTGTCTGTGTCTGTGTCTGTGTCTGTGTCTGTGTCTGTGTCTGTGTCTGTGTCTGTGTCTGTGTCTGTGTCTGTGTCTGTGTCTGTGTCTGTGTCTGTGTCTGTGTCTGTGTCTGTGTCTGTGTCTGTGTCTGTGTCTGTGTCTGTGTCTGTGTCTGTGTCTGTGTCTGTGTCTGTGTCTGTGTCTGTGTCTGTGTCTGTGTCTGTGTCTGTGTCTGTGTCTGTGTCTGTGTCTGTGTCTGTGTCTGTGTCTGTGTCTGTGTCTGTGTCTGTGTCTGTGTCTGTGTCTGTGTCTGTGTCTGTGTCTGTGTCTGTGTCTGTGTCTGTGTCTGTGTCTGTGTCTGTGTCTGTGTCTGTGTCTGTGTCTGTGTCTGTGTCTGTGTCTGTGTCTGTGTCTGTGTCTGTGTCTGTGTCTGTGTCTGTGTCTGTGTCTGTGTCTGTGTCTGTGTCTGTGTCTGTGTCTGTGTCTGTGTCTGTGTCTGTGTCTGTGTCTGTGTCTGTGTCTGTGTCTGTGTCTGTGTCTGTGTCTGTGTCTGTGTCTGTGTCTGTGTCTGTGTCTGTGTCTGTGTCTGTGTCTGTGTCTGTGTCTGTGTCTGTGTCTGTGTCTGTGTCTGTGTCTGTGTCTGTGTCTGTGTCTGTGTCTGTGTCTGTGTCTGTGTCTGTGTCTGTGTCTGTGTCTGTGTCTGTGTCTGTGTCTGTGTCTGTGTCTGTGTCTGTGTCTGTGTCTGTGTCTGTGTCTGTGTCTGTGTCTGTGTCTGTGTCTGTGTCTGTGTCTGTGTCTGTGTCTGTGTCTGTGTCTGTGTCTGTGTCTGTGTCTGTGTCTGTGTCTGTGTCTGTGTCTGTGTCTGTGTCTGTGTCTGTGTCTGTGTCTGTGTCTGTGTCTGTGTCTGTGTCTGTGTCTGTGTCTGTGTCTGTGTCTGTGTCTGTGTCTGTGTCTGTGTCTGTGTCTGTGTCTGTGTCTGTGTCTGTGTCTGTGTCTGTGTCTGTGTCTGTGTCTGTGTCTGTGTCTGTGTCTGTGTCTGTGTCTGTGTCTGTGTCTGTGGTCTGTGTGTCTGTGTCTGTGTCTGTGTCTGTGTGTCTGTGTGTCTGTGTGTCTGTGTGTCTGTGTGTCTGTGTCTGTGTGTCTGTGTGTCTGTGTGTCTGTGTGTCTGTGTGTCTGTGTGTCTGTGTGTCTGTGTGTCTGTGTCTGTGTCTGTGTGTCTGTGTGTCTGTG
>JAXIVJ010003356.1:0-70000 GCA_036785665.1 Chirona hameri
ACATATACATATACATATACATATACATATACATATACAATATACATATACATATAACATATACATATACATATACATATACATATACATATTACATATATATATATATATATATATATATATATATTATATATATAATATATATATATATATAGATATATATATGTATATATATATATGTATATATACATACACATACACATACACATAACACATACAAATACACATATACATATACATATACATATACATATACATATACATATACATCTACATATACATATACATCTACATCTACATCTACATCTACATATACATATACATATACATATACATATACATATATATATTTGAATGAATATAAGAATATATATAAAGTGTCAAAATTAAGTAATTATATACACCAAAACATAAAAGTAATACATAAGATAATCATTCACAATCTCCATTCATCCATCTTTTTCATTTAAATAACAGCGGACTAAAATCATGTGGCTCCTAACAGCATCTAATGCGTAGTTAGCGAAAGCGTTTAATGATTGTCAGCCCTAGCAATAATTGCACACTTTCGATAGTATTTGTCTGAAATGTCTCGGTACCACCGTTGCGACTGACCTTGCTGAGTTTCTTCTCGTAGGGCAGGGTGGGGATGTGAGTCCGCAGTCCCTCGAACGCGTCATTGATGCTCTGCATTCGTCTCCGCTCCCGCATATTCGCCGCGTGCCTCTGGTGGACCAGCTGGGTGGATCCGGAGCGCCGCCGCCGCCGCCGCCGCGACCCGCCATCCCCGCCGCCGCCGCCACCACCGCCGCCGCCGCCGCCGTCACCGCCGTCACCGCCGCCGCCCGTCCGGCCCGCGTACGAGCCGTCGTTGGACGAACACGAGTCGTCCATGGGCGACTCCATAAACTCGCAGAACTCGTGCGACTCGAAGAAGCAACGGTTGAGCGCCTCGTAGTCAAAGTTCTCCATGGCGGAGTCGCTTCGGACGATCATGAGGCGGCTGTGGCTACCGCGGACACGGCGCGCTCGCGACCTGACCCG
The DNA here is from genome assembly GCA_036785665.1 of Chirona hameri. NCBI lineage: Eukaryota > Metazoa > Arthropoda > Thecostraca > Balanomorpha > Balanidae > Chirona > Chirona hameri. The sequence continues at coordinate 1,045 of JAXIVJ010003356.1, forward strand.
ACCTGACCTGACCCGCCGCTGGCAGCGTACCCGAGTCCCACCAGCTATAACAGCTGACGACTCTTGAACACCAGTTGAGGAGAGCTCGCTGACTTCTGAAGCGTTTGGTAAGCGACGCCTTCCCGAGAAATCGCAGTCCACCTGCTGCAAAAGGCGCACGTGCTTCGCAAATAGTCGCACGTGCCGGGCAGCCACACCGGTGAATGTCCGTGCCAATTGATTGTGACACGTGTGCGACACGTGTAGCGCGACAAGTGGCGTGCGTCCGGCACGTGCCACGGGCGGCTCTGATGCCTGTCGCCTGCGGCCGTGGAGATGCATGATAGGGGGCGGGGCCTAGCCGTGGGAGCCGGCGGTGGCAGCCAATGGCGGCCCAGGCTGATGTGCAGGCGCGCTCTGATTGGTGGATCAGGATGACGCTCTGGGAATAGGACGGAGCTCTACCCTCTCAGACGGAAGATTAGGCGGCAGACACACCATGACGAGAGGCTTATCTCGTGAAGCAGGGATAAAATACTCTCCGGACGAAAGAATAGCGGGTGAGCGAGAAGCGTTCACGGTTCCATCACGCGAGAAGCTTCAACAGCTCCCGCGACAAATTGGGGAGCTATGTTAGAGCTCAAATGGAAGCTTCAACAGCGCACGCGACAAATGGGGGAGCTATGTTAGAGCTCAAATGGAAGCTTCAACAGCTCCAGCGACAAATTGGGGAGCTATGTTGGAGCTCAAATGGAAGACATTGTCCGCGTCAAAACTCAAAGACACGGGTAAATCGTGTTTCACAGATACGGCCTGAAACCAAATGTTCTCCCAGATGTCCTGCACTTCAAATTTCCTCTTGGTATTAAATTGTCTATATTTTTCCGAAAGAAATCGGCAGGCTCAAAGTGATTTTAACCGAGCTATGCATTGTGCAAAAGAAAAAGGGTGCAATCCAAAGGTCAGTTACCACTGGCGGATCCAGGGGGGGGGGGCAACCAGGCCATCCCCCCCCCCCCCACAAAAAAAAACGTTAACAATTTATTGTAAAAATTGACTTTGCAGCAATCAAAATCCAGCTATCCACAGTGAAAAAATGGAAAATTTTGGAAAACACAGCTCTTACCATCAAATCTGGGCTTAAAAAGCTCAACTGGACGAGAAAATAGCGGCCAGCAAGCTGCCAGTCGGAACTGAAGCTCGAACAAACGTTTTTTTGTACATGTAGGAAGAACACTTCATATGGTATCAATTTGGGATCCAATCTACACTCTATTTCGGCGCAAATTGTGAAAAATGACGCGTTGCTTTTGAGAAGAAACAAACTTCTCGGGACGCGTGACAGCGGTGTGCACAAAATGCACGTGTGATTCTCACGAAGGTCCCAATGCAGTTGCTGGCACTAGGCCCAAATAATATTTCTTTCGACGCGTCAATATTTTGATCGAGCCCAATATAAATGGTATTGGGAAAATTACCGATTTACAAACGGCAATTATGAAGCACTGGATAATAGTGATGGGATGAATGGCACATGCATCTGTGCATTGTGCATTGTGGCAATACAGGTTCAGCCATGAGCCACCTAATCAGTGGCGCACGCAGGGGGTCAAAGGGGTCAGCGGACCCCCCGAAATTTCTGAGGGGGCCCGCATCAAGAGGATCCGTATTCTGGCCCATACCTGGCAGGGGCCCGGTCTTGGTAAGGCCTGATCGAGGCAGGGGCCCGGTGCTGGCAAAGGCGTGATATGGGGTCCGGTCAGGACGAGGGCCCGGTCACAACAGGGCCCTGTCCTTGCATATTCTTGATACGGGCCCCTTTCTGGTAGGGGCCAGTCTTGGTCAGGTCCGATCGAGGCAGGAGCCCGGTGCTGGCAAAGGCATCATATGGGGCCCGGTCAGGACGAGGGCCCGGCTCCTAGCAAATTAATTGATACGGGCCCCAACCTGATAGGGGCCCGTTCATGGTAGGGGCCTGTTCCTGGTAGGGGCCCGTTCCTGGTAGGGATCCGATCAAGACAGGACCCCGGTCCTGGCAGAGGCGTGATCTGGGGTCAGGTCAAGGGCCCGGTCACAACAGGGCCCGGTCCTAGCAAATGATTGATACGGGCCCGTCCCTGGTAGGGGCGTCTTGGTCAGGCCCGATCGAGGCAGGGGCCCGGTAATATGGGGCCCGGTCAGGACGAGAGCCTGGTCACAACAGCGTCCGGTCCTTGCATATTCTTGATACGGGCCCGCTCGAGGCAGGGTCCGGTGCTAACAAAGCGTGATATGAGGCCCGGTCAGGACTAGGGCCCCGTCGGCCGCCACACAACAAGGCCCGGTCCTGGCAAATTCTTGATATGGTCATGTTCTAGTGATACGGGCCCGTTCTTGGTAGGGGCCAGGTCTTGATCAGGCCCGATCGAGGCAGGGGCCCGGTCAGGCAGGGGCCCGGTCAAAGGCGTAATATGGGACCGGTCAGGACAAGGGACCGGTCAGGACCAGGGACCCGGTCACAACAGGGCCCAGTGCTTGTATATTCTTGATACGGGCCCCTTTCTGGTAGGAGCCCGGTCTTGGTCAGGTCCGATCTAGGCAGGGCCCGGTGCTGGCAAAGGCGTGATATGGGGTCTGGTTAGAACGAGGGCCTGGTCACAACAGGGCCCACTCCTTGCATTGTTGTATTCGGGCCCGTTACTGGTAGGGGCCCGATCAAGGCAGGGCTCCGGTGCTGGCAGAGGCGTGATATGGGGCCCGGTCAGTTCTAGTCTCTGGCCAAAACTAGTGGCTAGAGCAAATATGAACTAAATTTATCCCTTTACAACTGAGAAATATGCGTTTTTGTCTTCCCCATAGGGTTACATTGAAAAGGTCACGATTATAACTTGACCTAAGGTCACCGATAACAAAAAAATCCGAGATACTGCAGTCCCTAATGACCTCATGATGTGCCATGAGTTTCATGTCGCGCGATTAACCACTGTGCCAGTGGTGCTACCTAGATGTTGTTTGGTGGTCATGTCATTTGACCTGACCTAGTGACCTGTCCTGACCTGGCCGAGACCCATTTTTTTGCCAAAACATAGCTTAGCTATTCATTGCAAGTTGCTGAAAGTTTCAAGTCGATATCTCTGTGCGTTTTCTGATTATGGCGGAAAACCCAAGGGGGGGGGGGCGAAAAAAACGCCCCCGTCCCCGAGCGCCTCCGGGGTTAATTCCTATTCCGTTCGCGAACGTAGCCTAGCGTAGTTTATACGGGACTTTGACGTCCAAAGGCTGGGACTTCTAAACCTGTAGAGGTCTGGGAGGTTAGAAAGGAAAAAAGCGCCATAATTTGGCCCAATTTCTAAAATTGCCTCAATTTCCGAAGAGATAATTACCGAGCGGCCGCGAAGCGCCCGTAAGGTTTCTCGTCAACTTACTAGACAAATTTACAATTGACCCGGCCCGACCCGGCCATACAGACGCTTTTCGGAAGCTAATAACTTTGCAACCACTGCTCCGATTGAAATTGGGTTTTCACCATTGGATAGGTCCATCAAATATTTTTTTTTTGTATGGTGCGTTCTGATAGAGGTGGTACCACAGCGCGTGGCAGTTGGTACACGCGAACGTCGAAATGAACAAAAAACTTACTAAAATGATTCTTGATAAAAAAAATGGCTGTATTATTCTAGCATTAATTTATACGCTGAAGCATGCAGCGCTCAGGACGCACTCCCTTTTGGCGGATTTGAGAAAGGAGATCATGAACAGTTTAATACAACTTAATTTGTATGTTGGCATGCATTGAGGCCTGGCAATTTTTATGGAGGACTAAAATGACTGTGTTACTACCACGTGTGTTCCCTTACCGTTTCATATTTCAAACCTGTTTTAGCTTTACCATAGCGCGCTCGCTCGGTCATCGCCCAAAAAGGCGTTTTACTGGTAATAATTTGATGTAATTACATTATCAAATTAGTTACCGAGCGGTCGCGAGGCGCCCGTGAGGTTTCTCGTCAATTTACTAGACAAATTTACATTTGACCCGGCCCGAACCGGCCCGAACCGGCCCGAACCGGCCCGACTCGGTCCGAACCGGCCATACAGACGCTTTTCGGAAGCTAATAACTTTGCAACCACTGCTCCGATTGAGATCGGGTTTTCACCATTGGATAGGACCATCAAATCAATTTTGATTTTGTTATGGTGCGTTCTGATAGGGGTGGTACCATATCGCGTGGCACCCGCAGACGTCAAAATGAACAACAATCATTATTGAAAAAAATGGCTTGTAAGCATTCGTTTTGTATACGCTGAAGCATGCAGCGCTCAGGACTTACTCCCTTTTGGCGGATTCGAGAAAGGAGATCATGTACAATTTAATCAAACTTAATTTGTATGTTGGCATGCATGGAGGCCTGGCAATTTTTATGGAGGACTAAAAGGACTAAAAGGACTATGTGTTCAGTGGCGTACCCAGGATTCACTCCAGGAGGGGGCAAGTTTTGATCAGGGGGCATAAGGTACCCCACCCAAAAAAACTCGCCGGATTCGGCCCACTATAATTTTAGAGGGGCATATTTTCAACATTTTGTTTCTTTAAAAAGAAAAATCATTAATTTTTATCTCTCGAAATAGGGCCCTTCGGGCCCTATTTCCAAAGGGGCACATACGGCCAAGGGGGTACGTACGGACCCTCAGGAGGGGAAATTGCACCGTTTGCCCCCCCCCCCCCCCCCTTGGGTACGCCTATTTATGTGTTACTACCACGTCTACTCCCGTACCGTTTCATATTTCAAACCTGTTTTAGTTTTACCAGTGCGCGCCCGCTCAGCCATCGCCCAAAAAGGCGTTTTACTGGTTTTATTTACTTACAAAATATAAACTTGAAAATTTTAAAAGGTTATCCTAAGAAAATGACAGAAACACATTTGATGTAATTTATCGCCATGTGATAGCGTCTCAATCTTTCCCGAAACGAACCAAAAAAACTTACGTAAACAGTTTGAGTTGTGACGGAGGTGGATGTAGTAAACAGTTGTGCATCAGATGGTGTGATTATTTTTGGAGACTGGCTATCTTCCATGGGGACTAGGTGTTTTTAGTGAAATGTTGTCAATAATTGTGTCCATTTTTGTTATCCTTAAGTACAGTGCCTATGACAAGCTCCGCCCACTTTGCATACAAAAATTGACGCGTCAATAAATTGATTTTGTGGACATAGTGTCAGCAACTGAATGGCAATTGTGCTATCAAAATAAAAAACTATAGGTAGGTACCTAGGTTGAGATAGGTACTTTTAGCTCAAACCTTATCAGAAGTATCTGCCCCCTCCCGGATTTTCTCAATAACCTGAAAACTATGATAGATATCAACGTGAAACTTTGAGCACCTTATGCTGCATCAAGTCTAAGTCTTGTCACCAACTCTCAATGAAATTGAGTCTTTTGGGAGATAATGACGTTTTAATGACGTCATGGCATGCCATTTTTGGTGGAAAAAGATAAATATTTGGAAAATCGTAGAAAATAGAGTTTTGAAGAAAATTGCAAATAAAAAACGTCAAAAGAAAGGAAATGACTTTTGCTTTAAAATTGCTATATCTGATTTTCTAAATTTTGGGTTTTTGAACCCCAAAAATGGAGGATTTTTTTTTGTTGTGAATTTGAAGTGAATTTCTTAAGCTCGAATACCAAAATAAGGTGACCGACCCAAATCCGCTTAGAAAAATTGTTTGAGACGGTGTTTGGGAAGGTGTCAATTACAGGTGAATCATCGAAGTTGAATATGCGTAGGCGGGTTTAATATCGCTGGAGCAAAATTCAGGTAGGTCAGGGGTGGTCGCAGCCCTGGCCTTTGGGGGACCAACTTGGCAAGGGGCCCCCGGTTGGTCTAAAGGGCCCTCGGTCGGTCCGAGGGGTCCTACGCTGATTTGAAAGGATATTTGTACACATAAGGCTTGAATTTTAAGCTTGTTTAGGGCTTTTAAACCCTATGGCTTATGCCGGTCTGAAAGCGACCTTCAGACAGTCTGAGAGCGTATTTTCAGGCATTGGGTATTCCAAGACAGATCGGCAGGGCCAAGACACACTGCATTTCAGGTTTAGACGAAAATCCGTTCTCATTGGTATCTGAAGCGCTGAATCACGTGGCAACTGGCATGTTTCAGCTCCCTTGATGGAACAGTTACTGAGTTATCGCCACCGGCATTTCCGTGAGGTCGCGATGCAAGGCTTTCTTCTAAGCCAAAACGCTGTCACCGATTAACCTTCGCCCTGCTGTGGGTCATTTTGACTCTCTCTCTCTGAGGTTTTCGGGAATAGCGGGAAAACGGCATAAGTCTCCTACTCTCCGCGCATCAATTACCCGCATATTGTGTATGTTTTACATTGGGTCATCTCTGATCTCAGGTCAGGTCACCAGATCACGTCAAGTGATCTTACCTACAAAAATAGCTGCCGTCGTGCCAAAGTCACGCCCGGGTTGACGGTCGAACGATTTGAAACTCATAGAAGTTAATCAGAGCATAGGTATCGACAATTCATTTATCTCGTTTTTATATCAGTGACCTAAGGTCAGGTCAATTTTGTGACCTCCCATTACATGCCAACGGGAAAATATGAAAATCTTCCTCCACCTCCAGAGGGTTCCCAGAAAGGCAACTCTGACCTCCAGAGGGCCCCCTCTGGCTTCCAGAGGGCCCACTCGTATCCCCCCTCTCCCAGCAGGGGCGGCGCCGCCAGGGGCAGGAGGGGCAGTCGCCCCCCCCCCCCCCCTCTGTCGTCGGGCAGGGGGGACATATATTTTGCCCCCTGTTATTTAAGGAGGCCCCCTCCATGCTCCAAAGAGGCCCATCTCAAATGGAGGCCCAGGAGGTCAGAAGGGTCCCTGGAGGCTATAAAGTATCTCTGGAGGCCAGAAAAGCTCTCTGGAAGCCATAAAATGACCCTCAGGAAGCCAGATGGACACTCTAAACGCTAGAGCAGGTCCTATGGAGGTCACAGGGGCCCCTGGAAGCCAGAGGGGTCCTATGGAGGCCAGAGGGCCTATGAAGGCCAGAGGGGCCTCTGAAGGCCAGAGGAGGCCATCTGGAAGCCAGAGGGGAGGTCAGAATGGGACCTATGGAGTTCAGAGGTGGGCCCCTGGAGGCCAGAAGGGGTCCTTTGGAGGTCAGAAAGGCCCCTGAAGGTCAGAGGGAAGCCTCTGGAAGCCAGAGAGACACATCAGAAATGACAAGTTCGAGGAGGCCCCTTATCAAATGGAGGCCCCTAAATTTCTATTTGCCCCCATGAAAAAAAAATCCGTGGCGCCGCCCCTGCCTCCCAGAGGGCCCATTTTGATCTGCAGAAGGCCGACTCTGGGGATTCACGACGAGCACTCTAACCTCCCGAGGGCCCATTTTGACCTAAAACGGGCCCCCTCCGATTTCCTGAGGGCCCCATGTGGCCTCCAGAGGCCTCACGCTGACTTCCGGAGGACCCACTCCAGCCTCTACCTCCAGAGGGCCCTCTCCTGCCTCCAGAGGGCCCAATCTTACCTCCATAGGGACCAATCCTACCTCCATAGGGCCCACTCTGACCTCCAGATGGTACTCTCTAGATACCATTGGGCCCACTTTGGCTTCCAGAAGGTCCCTCTGTATACTAGTTGACCCTCTGACTTCCAGTGTGCACACTGACCTTCAGGTGGCCCACTCCGGCTTTTAGAGGGCCCCTTTGACCTCCAGAGGGCCCCTTTTGGCCTTCCGAGGGTCCCTTTAGCTTTCAGAAGGCCACTCTCCGGCCTTCAGAGGGCCCACTTTGGCCTTCAGAGGGCCCCTCTGGCTTCACGACGGCCACTCTCGCTTTCATAGGCTCCATGCTGACCTCCAGAGGGCCACTCCGACTTCCAGAGGGCCCCAAGTGGCCTCCCGAGGGCCTACTCTGACCTCCAGAGGGCCCACTCCGGCCTCTACTGTTTTACCTGTACTGTAGGGCCTGTACTGTTTTTACTCTTCACCAACGATTTGCCGCAGCATCTTCCATTCGGGAGGATCGTGATGTTTGCTGACGATGCCCAGTTCATTGACGCTGACTTCCCATCAAATGTTCATGATCTGAAAAATCGTGTTGAAAGCTCTCTTGACATAGCTTTGAAGTGGTTCACACAGAACCGTCTAAAAATTAATCCGGCAAAAACAAAGATGCTCCTCCTGAGATCTCGCCGTCAAAAAGTCATCTCAGACTTCTCTGTTCATTTTGGTAATGATGAAATTTTGCCCTCACAAAGCGTCAAGGTGCTTGGTGTCGTCATCGACTCACATCTGACATGGAACTGTCACATCACGTCTGTTGTGCAGCGCTGCTACTGTGTACTGGTGGGTCTGGCGCGAATCAGACATAAGCTCCCAAAATGCATCAGACAGCTGTTGATAGAGGCACTCGTCTTCCCCCACATACGTTATTGTATAACGGTGTGGGGAAACTGTTCCGCAGCACATAAGCTGCGTGTACAAAAGGGAATTAACTTCGGTGTCCGCATCGTGACCGGACTTGGCAGGCGTGACCATGTCAGTCCGTCATTGCGTGAACTGGGGTGGCCCAATGTTGATAAAATGATCACCGAACGCGATATTGCCACAATGCGCCACCTCACAACATCCACCAGTGCCTCCGAACTATTGCGACAGCGATTGTTGCGGCGCGCCGATGTATCCGCTCGCCGCACGCGCGGCACTGAAGCCGGCCACTTCGAGCTGCCCCGCGTGCGAACAGAATTCGCCCGGCGCAGCTTTGTGTACCGAGCCACGAGCGCCTGGAACGACCTTACGCTGGAGGCTAGGCGATAGTCAATCGTGAATTTTACCGTAGATTGCGATCGGTGTCTGCGGCTGGGAGCGGCCTATGTTGCCACCTGCCACTCTTTTTGCCGCGTGTTCTGTTTTACCGTGTGTATTTTTCATCACTGTATGTTTTACTGTTTTTATCCTATTGTGTATTATTAATGTAATGACGTGGATTCCACAAAAGCCATATTATGGAGGTTCCGAAATACATATCTGTATCTGTATCTCTACCTTCAGATGGCCCACTGCTGCCTCCACCTCCAGAGGGCCCATTTCAGCCTCCAGAAGGCCAACTCTGACCTTCAGAGGCCCCTGGCTTCCAGAGGACCCAATCCGTCCTCTAAAGGGCCCACGCTGACTTCCAGAGGGCCCAATTCTGCATCCAGAGCGCCAACTCTGACCCCCAGTGGGCCCTCTTTGGCTTCCAGAGAGCCCACTCTGAAATCCAGAGGGCCCATTCAGACCTGCGATGGCCCACTCTGGCTTTTATAGGGCCCATTTGTCCTCCAGAGGGCCCTTTGTCCTCGATAGGGCTCATTTGACCTTCAGCTGGCCCCTTTGGCTTTCAGAGGGCCCACTTGCCTCCAGAGGGCTAACTCTGACCTCCAGAGGGCCCCTGGCTTCCATAGGGCCTACACTGTTCTCCAGAGGGCCCACTCTGACCTTCAGAAGGCCCACTCCTGCCTCTAGAGGACCAACTCAGGCTTCCAGTGGGCCCCCTCTGGCTTCCAGAGGGCCCACTCTGCACTCCAGAGGGCCAACTCTGAACTCCAGAGGGCCCATTCTGACCTGCAGTTTTAGCGACTCTGACTCCGGCCAAAACTCCCGACTCCGACCGACTCCGACTCCGACTCCGACTCCAGCTCCGACTCCGACTTCGACTCCAACTCCGCAGCCCTGGTTTGACGCAACGATCTTGAGCAGGATGAAAAGCTGAACAATCCTTAGATAACATTGACCTTTGTTCGGGGCCAGTCAGTGTTCACCCTCAGCAAGGCATCAGACAGTTCATTAACACACGGCAGTGCACAACCGATCATGCTCTCAGAAATCCACAACACTTGACAAGCGCGATCTGTTCAGGGGGTTGCAGCCTACTCCAGATACTCCACTCCAGATACTCCACTCCAGATAAAAATCAAGCAGGGCTCAGTAACCTCCGTGGACCCTTTGGAGGCTGACTGGAGACCGCGACCCTCCAGGTCCCCGTCACTCGTGGCTACGCGACTGGTCCCTTCTAACCGCACGGCCCATTGCGTCCAGTGCCTGTGCACAAGTTGACGTTGGTGGCCAAACACAAGTAGCTAACCCAGCCAGCACGTGCTGCCTGTCACCAAGGGCAGCACCATGCCGAGAAACGCCCAGAAAAACGGTAATCACCGCCTGGTAAACAGTCCCCCCCCCCCCCCCCCGCCACCCGACCGGAAGCGGCTGCGGCGCTCCGCTCGCCGACACACGCTGACTTGCGATATTATTTTCCAATAGAGCGGGTTGGCCCGTTAGTTCCGCTCCATCAGGGGGCATTGTGCGGTGGGAGGGGAGGGGGGGGGGGCGGCGGGTCGCTAGAACGACTGGCAATGCCTCAGCCGCCGCCGCCGCTGCCGCGCGATACCCTGTGTTCTCCCGGTACCCCCGGCCCCGGGCGGCGCCCATGCACGCCCCGGGTCCCCGGCTGGGCGGCCACCACAGTACAATTAGTGCCCGGGGGCGGGCCGCGGCGGGAAGCATCCCAGATTGTCGTGGCCCGGGCCGGCGGCGGCAGCTGGTGCTTCTGGTCATTAGCACCTCGTGGCCGGTGGTCAGGTGTGGCAGGGGCGTGACGGTGACGTGACGGTGACGTGACAGTGGCGTGACGCTGTGACGCTGTGATGTGGCAGGGACGGGGACGGGGACAGATGGCGGTTCCTGCCATCCCGCACCGTCTACCGCCGAGTCCAACGGTGTCACAATGCCCTGTTCAAAAGTGTCCTGCTTCTGCTAGACACATGAGCCCTGAGTGAATCGTTCACTTTAAGTCTGTCGTGCGTGTTTACTGCGACATGAACACGCACGAAAACCCTGGCATTCGCTCTTTACCATCCCAGCTGACAGACACCCAACTTAACGCCGCACGCCGATAATGATGAATGTTAGCCCAGTTCAGAGGACCAAAGTTCACTTACCACGATTCGTGGTATAGCACAATAACCAGGGAAGGAATACTCGTACTTCTATCGGAAATAAAGACCACGAATTAACACTAGGACTGATAACAGATTTCGTCTTCCACAAAAAAAACATCGCCACCACCGATAAAAATAAGGTAGTCTGTTTCATCTTTTGCCTCGCTTGGGTTCCTTTGCAATGGTCCATGAGAACTGTCCTATGATCTATATGTTTGTGATATTTGTTGTCAAATGCAAACTTTTTCAAGACAAACTAAAATAAAACTTTACACGGAATGTCAAACCTTAAGCATAAGGTAAATGATTTAATTACCGCAGCTAATGCAGATTGTTGTCCCCAATGTAAACCACATTCACAACAAATATGAAAACAACTTAACGATAACATTTTACTTTAGCTAGTAAACGAACATCCATCATCTGAACGTAAGTGTTGAGTTCAAATGTAAGGCCATTTTTAAAAACCTCCCACTTGTCACCCTTTGCTTCCAAATCACGCCGGTGGTGCCGGCTTACCCAACACTTTTCAGAAAGGGCCGCAATGTTTTCGCAGCATTGTCATTGAAACGACCTCCCGCACCGCTCCGCTCCAACACAAAACCAGCTGTCTGATCACAAACAGGGACCGACGCCCCCCTCCTCCCCCCTCCCAGCGAGCAGCGACCAAATGATCAGCGAGTAGCGACACCGACGCGCCGGGAGGGGGCGGGGGTTGAGCGAACCGCGCCGCCAGCCAAACCGCCGCTCCGGAAGGGTTAAACCCAATAGGAGTATTTTCACCGTGATTGACTGACAGTTAAAACGCAGCTGGCGACTAATGAGATTAGAATTACTCGTCCGTGGGTCAGTGGGGGCGGCGTGCGGGGATCGCAGGGATCAGCGGGCAGCCGGCTCCGGCGGGGATCAGCTCAGAGTGGAGGGATTAAATCCCGCCGGCACTCCCCGGGGCAGGATTAAATCCCCCGGTGTGCTCGCCCTGCTCTGGGTAGGTGTTCAAATGTTCAACTCACCGGTACCGCCTGATGAACTTTTCAGATGCAATCCTGCAGCGAGGTGGACGAGAGCGCAAATACAAATAGGGCATTCAGCAAATCCGGCATGTACTCAAATGTTTCCGCGGTTGTTCGGATTTTGCTCTTCCAGATATCTACTGCTGTCCATGCTTAATCATTGCAAAAAAAAATAACGGCTTCTTGAGGTTTGATCAGTATCAGTATTACACAACACAAAGTTGTGCGGCCAGAAGGGAACCGTGCGTACTGCGTAGCGCTCCTGATAGCTATTATATTCGCGGAGCCCTTGCAGACGTTATTCGTCCACTCCACTGGACGTGATATGATCAATATATCATATATTGATCATGTCACGACGACTGTCTTTTATGTTGACACACGGCCGTGTCGTGCAACTTGCAACGACTACACAATGATCAATATATTGACGACTGTCTTTTATGTTGACACACGGCCGTGTCGTGCAATTTGCACCGACTACCCAATGATCAATATATTGACGACTGTCTTTAATGTTGACACACGGCCGTGTCGTGCAACTTGCAACGACTACACAATGATCAATATATTGACGACTGTCTTTTATGTTGACACACGGCCGTGTCGTGCAATTTGCAACGACTACCCAATGATCAATATATTGACGACTGTCTTTAATGTTGACACACGGCCGTGTCGTGCAATTTGTGTAGCGAGATACATTTTAAATTGTCCAAAAGAAACAGAGGGGAAAAGAAGAAAGTATAGAGATAAGCAGAAGAATAGAAACATTCTAAAAGCAAAAGCTATGTGTAATTTTAAAATTGAACATGGAAGGAACGGCGGCCGTGTGCACACCAAACACTTCAACAGTGGAGACGCCGGCTGAAGCCCCCCACGCAGGCAACCAATACCCTCGTTCCGACCTGTGTACCGCCAGGGTGTCGCTATTAAGGCACCAGGCCCATTAAAGGACACCATAACAGCAGCTGCGCGGCGCCATTAAGCGTGAGCGCCGGTCAGCGGCCCGGGTCACGTACGGCGCTCGGCAGAAGCCTCTGCGCAGGATCCTGACCCAGATCACGGCAGCAAGCTCCGCCTCTGGGCCGCTGTAGGCAGCAGTTCCGGCCGCCGCAGGCATCCACAGGCCGTTGCAGCCGGGTGAGAAGGACCAATGACAGGACAGCAAAAGGGAATCGAAAATTAAAACCGAGTGGAGAAAAAATCACGGCAGCAAGGCGCCAATCTGGCAACTGACCTGATTTTTCAAGCAAAAAGTTGATAAAAGGGCCTGCAAGAGGGGTGAAGGTCGGCAGATCGAACAGCAGAGCAGCAAGGACGGGACCGATCTTCAAATTGCCGATAGTGCGCCCAGGCCTCCAAACAGTCCAAGTAAGTTTCAGAGGAACAGAGTTCGGCAGTGAGCAGGGACGGAAGCAGGCTGGGGCCGCGGTTCCTCGCCGCGAGCCTCAGTCTCAGAGGAGACAAGATGGGGCAGTGAGTAGGGACGGAAGCAGGCTGGGGCCGCGGCTCCTCGCCGCGAGCCTTAGTCTCAGAGAAGCCGCGTCAAGGACCGTCACAAGTCAGCCTTCAAGATTTGCTGTTGTTTAGTTCTATAAATTTCATACTGGAGAAAGTAGCCGCATTTCACATCAAGTAAGGTCGGAAAGTCTGTACAATCCTTATACCCTCCTTATAATCCATGGTCAGTTAATTTGTTGTGCATCTGAACACCATACAAATTTAATTTGCACAGTGTTTCGGCCGTTTTTTTTCTTCTTCTTCGTCGTTTTGTTCTTCTCTCATTGAACTCCCCTGCTATTTGGGCATTTGTTTGGTCATGTAGTCACGATATTCTTAATTATGCCTACGCGAGTATGTGTATGGTTGAAAAGTTATCATATATTGATTGCCTGACTAGTTATAACTTCTAACGTAAATCAAAACTCTGATATGGTTTGGACGTTTATGTTTGCGTCTTTTACAACTCTAGTGCTTTAAATGCAACCGATTATGGAGCTTGTGCCAATGCTGGTGGTGGTCGCCGATGGGATTTATTTGACTGGTTGACTGTTCGAACTGATGTGACTGATGTGACTGGCTGAATTTTGCTGACTCTATTCGAACTGCTGCCTATAAGACGAATGATATTGTATTCACGAGACAATTAACTTGAACTATCGGTGCACAATTTTCTGTAAATATAGCCTTGTGTGAATTACCTAGTACTCTAATTCGGAATGTGACTGAAAGATGGATTGAGGAAGGAATATCAATGAGATGGAGCGCTAGCTTGAGGGGAAGTCACGTAATATAATTAGTAATGTTAACGTAAAAATATATATGTAGGGACAAGCGATGATGTGACTTCAATGCTTCCAAGGCAGGGTAATGCAATTTTTGCGGCTAGATGTGATGAAATACTCAATTCAAGGTTCCGAGGTTTAATGTTTATTTTGGTGAACAATGTTTACTGATATATTGAAGGCCAACTGTTTCTGGTAAAACCCGAGTGATGTGATAATTATGTGAAATACCCGTACTCAAAATTTTCAGGAATGGCTAACCCGATTGACAGCAGACAGGGTAACCGATATTTTTCTTAACCTTGCCATGCAATTATCCGGTTCGGTTGATTATTTGGTCTGATTGGTGACATTTTCAAATCCGGTCAAATTAACTTCACTGTGGTTAATTTGCAATTTAATCTGTAAGCCTTTTTACGCAATCTTTGATGTCAGGATCGGTTGATGACAGGGTCATCATTTCAATGTTTCGGCTTATACAAACAGATCATTTAGGGATTGTGTCGTGAGGATTTTGATAAACAAGTCTTATTGACGAATTGTCGAATATGTGCTAATATTGTTTCCACACAGCCCTAAGCCGCCGATAATTGCAAGACTATTAATTTCATTTTGTTCAGCAACGTTATTTTCATTGCCGGGAAATTTATCTGATTTATCGGATCATTTATCTGTTTGTTGCACTGTCAAACATGTATTAAGTTCAAAGCTAACTGAGTAAAGTAAATATTGCCCAAGGAAAAGGAAAGTGAGGAAGGCTGTGTTGGAATGTTTACGATTCTCGCAGTTAACTGTCTCCTTAACAAGCGCGAAATTATGGGATGGTTGTTTGCTCTATGGCGGTATGATATGGCGGTATGATACAAATCACGGTCCTGTACAATGTCGTCCCTGTTCATCTCGCTGTTAAAAATTAACGCCAGAATAAAATCGCTGTCATGAAAATTCGCACAAGTGTCCACACGGCCAGCGTCACCGATCACCGCTACCGGCCGCTGGGACACTGACCCCACGCGCCCGATCCCAAAACACATGACGTCATGAACCCCCTCCCCTGGACGAGAGGGTCCGGCCAGACGGTCAGACGCTAGCCTAACGAGGGGAAAACCCGTGGATTTCGCTCAGGTGGGACAGTTGTTGTACATACAGAAAAGTACTGAGTACCAAGTACCGAGTACCGAGTACCAAGTACCGAGTACCGTGTACCGAGTACCGAGTACCGTGTACCGAGTACCGAGTACCGATTACCAAGTACCTAGTACCGTGTACCGAGTACCGAGTACCGAGTACCGAGTACCGAGTATCAAGTACATAGTATCGAGTACCGAGTACCGAGTACCGAGTACCGTGTACCAAGTACCGAGTACCGAGTACCGAGTACCGAGTACCTAGTACCGAGTACCGAGTACCGTGTACCGTGTACCGAGTACCTAGTACCGTGTACCGAGTACCGTGTACCGAGTACCGAGTACCGAGTAACGTGTACCGATTACCGAGTACCTAGTACCGAGTACCGAGTACCGAGTACCGAGTACCGAGTGCCGAGTACCGAGTACCGCGTACCAAGTACCGAGTACCGATAACCGAGTAACCGAGTACCGAGTACCGAGTAGTGAGTACCGAGTACTGAGTACCCATTCCTGAGTAAAGAGTACCGAGTATCGAGTGTCGAGTACCGAGTGCCGAGTACCAAGTACCAGGTGCCGAGTACCGAGTGCCGAGTACCGAGTACCAAGTGCCGAGTACTGAGTACTGAGTATCGAGTACCGAGTGCTGAGTACCGATTACCAATTACAGAAACACGACCCGTGGTACACTATAGTCACACAATACACTACACAATGCACACTACACAATACACTACACAATATACACTACACAATATACACTACACAATATACCCTACACAATATACACTACACAATATACACTACACAATATACACTACACAGCACAAACTACACACACTCCACAAATACACTACAAATGGTATCACGCCGGCGACGCTTCTTCACACTAACAGTTATAAGATAAATACATATATACATACATACATACATACATACATACATACATACATACATACATACATACATACATACATACATACATACATACATACATACATACATACATACATACATACATACATACATACATACACACATACATACATACATACATACATACATACATACATACATGTATACATACATACATACATACACACATACATACAGGCATACAGGCATACAGACATACATACACATACTTGGAATCATGCATGCATACTGTACGTACACTACATACAAACGTGCAGACGCACGCCCAGAGACAACCGTGCGCGTGGAGCCGGGGCAAATAGGATACAACGCACGAGGGAGGTATGACGATAACAGCATGGTGTAAACTGACAGTGGGAAATAATGGACAAGATTGTGAGGAGGCCTAGACAATACGTAGCCGCGCCCCTGTGCGTAATATGCCTGCCGACACGGTCTGCTGCACTGACGGGTGATGGGGTAAAAGGGGGTGGAGGTGAATGGGAATTTAACTAAGAGGAGATCATTTTAACAAGAGATAGCGAAGTTCTCAGATGTATAGACCGGTTTCGGTGGGAATATTTAGTTCGGAAGGAGAAAGTTGTGTGTCCAGGATAATGGGAGTTAGATGATGATGAGATTTGTTTTTGCAAGAGGGTCCATTCCGCGATGCCAGGAAGTGAGCTGGATCGCGCGCCGTAAGTCGCGAAATACTGGCGGGCACTCGAAAGAGTCCGGTAACGCCAGGTTCTGGGAAACCAGGAGGGCCAGAATGGCCATCCGCCTCAGGTAAATGCCGTAGGAGGAGTCAGGGTGCTGGGGTGGCGACGTGTGAGGGCC
This sequence comes from Chirona hameri, assembly GCA_036785665.1. Lineage (NCBI taxonomy): Eukaryota > Metazoa > Arthropoda > Thecostraca > Balanomorpha > Balanidae > Chirona > Chirona hameri. The sequence continues at coordinate 18,160 of JAXIVJ010003356.1, forward strand.
AGAAGGGCCATCCGCCTCAGGTAAATGCCGTAGGAGGAGTCAGGGTGCTGAGGTGGTGACGTGTACGGGCCGGAATGGCCATCCGCCCCAGATAAATGCCGTAGGAGAAGTCAGGGTGCTGTGGTGGCGACGTGTGAGGGCCAGAATGGCCATCCGCCTCAGGTAAATGCCGTAGGAGGAGTCAGGGTGCTGAGGTGGTGACGTGTGCGGGCCGGAATGGCCATCCGCCCCAGATAAATGCCGTAGGAGGAGTCAGGGTGCTGGGGTGGCGACGTATGAGGGCCAGAATGGCCATCCGCCTCAGGTAAATGCCGTAGGAGGAGTCAGGGTGCTGAGGTGGTGACGTGTGCGGGCCGGAATGGCCATCCGCCTCAGATAAATGCCGTAGGAGAAGTCAGGGTGCTGGGGTGGTGACGTGTGAGGGCCAGAATGGCCATCCGCCTCAGGTAAATGCCGTAGGAGGAGTCAGGGTGCTGGGGTGGCGACGTGTGAGGGCCAGAATGGCCATCCGCCCCAGGTAAATGCCGTAGGAGGAGTCAGGGTGCTGAGGTGGTGACGTGTGCGGGCCGGAATGGCCATCCGCCCCAGATAAATGCCGTAGGAGGAGTCAGGGTGCTGGGGTGGCGACGTGTGCGGGCCGGAATGGCCATCCGCCCCAGATAAATGCCGTAGGAGGAGTCAGGGTGCTGGGGTGGCGACGTTTGGGCCGGAATGGACATCCACCTCAGATAAATGCCGTAGGAGGAGTCAGGGTGCTGAGGTGGCGTGGATTGGCGATTGGGGCACCACGGAAACCGCAGTAAGTCGTGGATCCCAGCAGCAGTGTGCGGCAGGAATGGACCCAGACAGAAAAGCATGTGTGAGGTTATTCATATTTTCATTTGGTGGATTTAATAGTTAGAGTGGAAAGTTATCCATAGTGAAGAGCTGAGTACATCGGAGACGAAATTCGCTCAGTGAACCAGCTGTTACCCTGGTGCGTTCCCTGTGTAACACTACGCACCACTGGTGGGGATAGGAAAAGAGGGAGGGGTCAGGAAGACGAACCTGACAGTTTACTGCAAAGTATGAAAGATATTGATGATTGAGTGAATGTCTGGGGAGGTCTGAGTGAAAGGATGTATGAATGTGTTAGTTCCAGTGGGAGTTCGTCCTCAGCGTAGCGTTGCACTGGGTATGCAGAATATACATGGAACCGATCACAGAACTCACGGTGTGATAATCTGAGAGACAAGCCGTTGGTGAAATTATGTAAGGAGGAGCCAGAGGGCCATTGGTGCCGGCTCACGGACAAGGAAACCCGGACCTTATTCCACCGGACCAATTCCCGATTAACTCGCTAAATTTCACCACCCCACCCTAACCGTGCAGCGACCTATGTGCTCGCCGATGATTGACCTGCCTCCAAAATAAAAATGTATGTACAGGTTGAGCTCGATTCTGCATTTTAACCACAAAATTTAGTATTATCTCGAAAACACGGGGATATAACATTCTGAAAATGCCATATTTCGACTCCTGATCTCAAGAAAACCCCGTGAGCAAAATTTTAATAATGTTGCAAATTGTTGACAATTGTTGCAAGCAGTTCTAATTGTTGCAGATTAAGCCAGAGAGCCTCCAAATTTATGTAATTCCATTCAGCGGCCCAAAATTAACCAGAAAAAGAGTTTTAAAAAAAATGTTGCAATGTTGCACAAAATGGCAGAACCATGCAGAAGCGAAAACCCGTTACATTTGCACCGACTACCCAATGATCAATATATTGACGACTGTCTTTAATGTTGACACACGGCCGTGTCATGCAATTTGCAACGACTACACAATGATCAATATATTGACGACTGTCTTTTATGTTGACACACGGCCGTGTCGTGCAATTTGCAACGACTACCCAATGATCAATATATTGACGACTGTCTTTAATGTTGACACACGGCCGTGTCATGCAATTTGCAACGACTGCACAATGATCAATATATTGACGACTGTCTTATGTTGACACACGGCCGTGTCGTGCAATTTGCAACGACTACCCAATGATCAATATATTGACGACTGTCTTTAATGTTGACACACGGCCGTGTCATGCAATTTGCAACGACTGCACAATGATCAATATATTGACGACTGTCTTATGTTGACACACGGCCGTGTCGTGCAATTTGCAACGACTACCCAATGATCAATATATTGACGACTGTCTTTAATGTTGACACACGGCCGTGTCGTGCAACTTGCAACGACTACACAATGATCAATATATTGACGACTGTCTTTTATGTTGACACGCGGCCGTGTCGTGCAATTTGCAAAGACTACGCAATTGTGTGCAGCCTTTAGTGAACGACAAAACATCGCCTTAATTACTCTGCATTTAGTTATTGTTGCCTGTGGTGCATCGATTGTCACTGTCTTTGGGCTCGCTTCCCTAGCATTCAGCAATTAGTGGTCCTCTCCAGTGGCGCACGCAGGGGGGGGGGGTCAAAGGGGTCAGCTGACCCCCCCGAAATTTCTGAGGGGCCCGTATATCTGAGGGGCCCGTTTCTGGTAGGGGCCCGGTCTTGGTAGGGGCCCGGTCTTGGTCAGGCCCGATCGAGGTAGGGGCCCGGTGCTGGCAAAGGCGTGGCATGGGATGATGGGCCCGGTCACAACAGGGCCCGGTCCTCGCATATTCTTGACACGAGCCTGTTTCTGGTATGTGCCCGGTCTTGGTCAGGCCTGATCGAGGCAGGGGCCCGGTGCTGGCAAAGGCGTGATATGGGGCCCGGTCAGAACGAGAGCCCGGTACTTGAACATTATTGATGCGGGCCCGTTTCTGGTAGGGTCCGGTCTTGGTCAGGTCCAATCGAGGCAGGGGCCCGGTGCTGGCAAAGGCGTGGCATGGGGCCCGGTCAGGACGAGAGCCCGGTACTTGAACATTATTGATACGGGCCCGTTTCTGGTAGGGGCCCGGTCTTGGTCAGGCCTGATCGAGGCAGGGGCCCGGTGCTGGCAAAGGCGTGATATTGGGCCCGGTCACAACAGGGCCGGTCCTTGCATATTCTTGATACGGGCCCGTTTCTGGTAGGGGCCCGGTCTTTGTCAGGTCTGATCGAGGCAGGTGCCCGGTGCTGGGAAAGACGTGATATAGGGCCCGGTCAAAACGAAGGCCCGGTCACAACAGGGCCCGATCCTTGCAAATTCTTGATACGGGCGTATTTTATATTGATACGTATTTTTTTACATTATCCATTGTTGCTTCAGGAAATGGTTTATGTCAACTTGTGGCAACATGATGGTGGGCGCGAATGACGTAGTCGAGGCGCACTAAAACCCCAACGATAATGATGATGACATAACTACCGGGGATCGGATTGCCTAACCTGCCTAACCTGTAACATATAATTGTTGTTGTTATAATTTACCTGCCTAACCTGCCTAACCTGTACAATATAATTTTTGTTTTTGTCATTTACCTCATTTCGTCAAATTTACTCTCGACAGTTGTACCGCACATCAGTAGCACACGCACCTACAATTCGCACATCAGTAGCACACGCAGTCACCTTACACGACATTGACAAGAAAATTATAATGTCTCAGGTCCCATGCTGTAGGGGGCCCGCTCAAAAACAAGTGACCGAAATCCGCGAAGTTTTCTAAAAACGGGTGGTGGCCCGCTCACAAGGTGGCCCGCTTTTAGGGCTCTGACTCCCCCCCCCCCCCCCCAATGGAATCCTGCGTGCGCCACTGGTCCTCTCGCTTTGTGTAACATTGTTTTGTTACCTCTCAATTATCGAGGGGGCGTGGAGACGCCTATTGTTCGGTCAATTCAGTAGTTAGGACAAGACGCTCAGCAGAATGCGTTTAAGTCATGGGCAAGGCGCGATTTGGTATTCGTGCGAAAGTTTTCTTTAGATATTTGAAAACTGCAAAAAGTTACGCCAGTGACTATAGGAATAGGTAGTATAGGCATGAAATTGCATGAACATAACGATCGACTCAAAGGGCTAACGTGAGGGCCATTTTGCTGTTGGTAACCTGGTCATGCTGCTGAGACACATATGGGCTGTGTTCTTCCCGGCATAAGGATTGTGAGGATGGTCTCTTGACGAATCAGCGACAACCGACAGTCGACAGCCGACAGCGACAGCCGACAGCCGACAGCCGACAGCCGACAGCCGACAGCCGACAGCCGACAGCCGACAGCCGACAGCCGACAGCCGACAGCCGACAGACAGACAGACATACAGACAGACAGCCGACAGCCGACAGCCGACAGCCGACAGCCGACAGCCGACAGCCGACAGCCGACAGCCGACAGCCGACAGCCGACAGCCGACAGCCGACAGCCGACAGCCGACAGACAGACAGACATACAGACAGACAGCCGACAGCCGACAGCCGACAGCCGACAGCCGACAGCCGACAGACAGACAGGCATACAGACAGACAGCCGACAGCCGACAGCCGACAGACAGACAGACATACAGACAGACAGCCGACAGCCGACAGCCGACAGCCGACAGCCGACAGACAGGAATGAGAAGCTTTGGGAGAAGCCAGAAGGCGTGACGTCATGCTCCAGGGCGTTGAACTGTGACCGCGTGACAAGATGCGCGGTACGTAACACAATACGGCGACATGCAGACGTCATTGTGACGTCAGCAGCAGCTCCATAGCCTGAGGCTCCATACACAGTTATCGCGGATCCTCGTGCAAAACAACACGGCCATGGACTGGTTACGCTACTCGACCCCCTGTTTACCCATCGTGTTCCGATTTGGCGATCGCGTGCTGTGTGATGCGTACCGGTGCTGTGAGCGGGCCGTGAGGGGTGCAGTGAGGTGCTGTGAGCGGGCCAGGTGTGAGGGGAGCAGTCAGAGGTGCCGCTGATGACATGGTCCCCCTGTCAATGTCAGGCCGTCCGACGGGGACCGCCACCGCCACCGCCACCGTCCCGCGGACCGACAGCGGCCGGGGCGCCCTGACATCACCCGAGGGCGCCCTGACAGCGACCGAGGGCGCCCTGACATCACCCGAGGGCACCCTGACAGCGACCGAGGGCGCCCTGACAGCGGGGCGCCCATCCATTGCGCCCGCCGCACGCAATCCGTGACGAACCCGGCGCGCCCCCGCCGAACCGGCGGCAATTGCGGCGCGTTTTAATGGAATCGGCGGCCGCTGATGAGCGCCGGATAAGCGCCGATTCGTCCTCCCTCTCCCCTCCCTCGACTGGCGCGGCGGCAGAACCGATTTTTCCGGGAATCCAGAAATTAAGTGGGGTGGGAGGTTTCGGTGGGTGGCGGTCTGCCGGCGGCGATGTTTTATTAATTGCTGCGCAGGTGTGTGTGTGAGCGGGGCGGGGCGATGGCAAGCATCATTTGACCCGACCAGGGGGGCATCGCTGGCCGGCTGGCCACTGCAGACACAAATGCGTACATTAGAGAAGAGCGGAGCCCGGCACGACCGAATCGCACCCATTTATTACGTGTCGGGGTAGGCTGGGCACGTGCGGCACGCGACCGACTGTGCTAAAAACAGACATCACCGCGTATAACCGCACGTCGCAGCTGGTGCTGATGGATACGCGTTGCCGAGGTGCGCCGCTTACGCGCGTCTGCGTCGGTAGTTGGTGCATGTGGGCTATGATGAAGCGTAATGGGATAATGAGGCAATAATTAAAAATTAAAAGCTCGGGAATTGACGAAAAATACAAAGCAGTTACAGACATCTGGATGTGAGACACGGAATAAGAAACAAGATGATATGAAAGGTCATTGGTGAAGCAGCAGCTATTCTTTACTCGCAAGAAATGAAGCGTGACCGTGGAGCTAGCTTGATGCTGTCAGACAGGTCAAGTACAATTCACAAACACCATCCTTCCAGCGTCTCCGTTCGCTGTTAAAGGCCCCCCCCCCCCCCCCCCACCACACACACACACACATAAGCACCTGCCGGTTGCAGGGAGCCAGTCGTGCCGGGACCGAGCCCCGACGGGACACGGCAAACGCGCGGCAGACCGGCCGTGGCAATCGCATCGGCCAGGCTTCATCAGCGGCTCATTGGCGGCGGCGCGGCGGCGCGGCGGTCGTGGCGCACGACACGCCTCCTGCGCCGCTTTTGTAGCCGTTCACAATGGCGCGCCGGCCGCAGCTGTGTCGACAGCGACGCCGCTTTCAGACATTGGACACGCCGGCGGGCCGCGCCGCGTCGGGGGCGACGGCCGACGCCGCCGAATTCGACACACAGGCGAACTTTAAACCGCAAACGGGTGTACGCAGGGCAGGCGGTTGGTAGGCGTAGAAATCGACACAGCGTCGATCCTTAAACCGCATGGAGGTAAACGCACAGCCTGTGGTTGGCGCAATACAGTTCTTCTCGTCCAGCGCGACATACAGAGCTGGATTTTGTCGAGCGATTGCTGTATACGGTGCATACAAATACACATTTTGCTTTCGGTGTAGGCAGCGACAACGGGTCCGGAAAATCTACCTAAAATCTGCCACAAATGTCCATGTCATGTCATGTCCACAAATTCCAAAAACTGGTCCCAGCTCCAAGAAGGCCAATCTACAAAATTCATCAACGGATCTAGGGACCCACCAGATCTCACAACATGCGACAGCAGATCATCTGCTTTAGCCCGCGCGGCGTTGGGGGGTGCTAAATTTTACCCCCTCCCGGATTTTCTCAATAACTTGAAAACTATGACATATATCAAAGTAAACTCTTAGTACCGTATGCTGCATCAATTCTACGGCTTATGTCAATATTTCATTGAAATCGGTGAAGCAGTTTGGGAGATCATGACGTTTTAGTGACGTCATGTCATGCCATTTTTGTGAAAAAGACAAATATTTGAAAAGTCGTAGAAAATCGAGTTTTGAAGACAATTGCAAATATAAAACGTCAAAAGAAAAGAAATGACATTCTTTCAAAATGGTTATCTCGAAGTTTCGAAATTTTGAGTCTTTGACCCCCAAAATAAAAATACACTTATTCCGGGATTTTTTCTTCTTCAGAAAATCACAATTTTCCAATATATTAAAAAAGGAACATGTATATTAGAGAACAAGGCATGAATGATACCCAAACTAAATTGCAAAGCAATATCTTTACTTTTTACTGACTTATGGCTGCCTAAGTATGAGTAACTCATGACGTCATTTTTTAAATTGCTTTTTATGGTTTTAGTGACGAGATACGGACAAATAAATGCCACCACTGTATTTCTGAGACAAAACTAGTCTAGAAACATGCCTTTTTATTTAGATTAATCAATTTCACATTTTGTCCTGCGCACGGACATGCTTGGGAACGGACGGCACCTGCGAACGGACGGACTTGACATGCACTTCACCTAAGGGCCATTATTATATGAGGTCGGAGTGTGAAAATGACTACTGCTATCGAATTCTACATGTAAAATAACCCATCAAACATGTGACGCATGACTTTCGTGGACCTCTTGCCAATTTCGTGCCAATTTTGTGACCTTGACCGTTGCTTACAATTTTTTTTTATCGGTATATGTCATACCTTTGATAACTTTGTGTGCGATAATAGTCGTAATCTAAGGCTTTGAATGGAAAGTATGGCCCATCAACTCAAATAACTCGATTTTTATCTTTGACCTGACCGTGACCTGACATGTGACCCTATTTTAAGAATTTCGGGTATGCGTTAGATTCGTCTCATTGAGGGCTTTCGATCGCCGCCTTGCGCGTCTCGCTGCGGTCATTAGTTCGGAAGATACCGAGGGGTAAAATCTACCCCCCACAGCGGGGCGCGTTCGGCTGGAGACCCCAGCGCCGCGCGGGTTAAAGCGTATTTCTCCATTAAATTGAGCCACAAATCTCAGACACAAAAAGCTCCTGTGACAACAAGACCACACTGGAAAATTTTCCATTGGTTAAAGTGTCTCACGCTAAAAAATTACCGATATATTTAGGTTTCGATTAGGTCATGTGTCAGTAAAGTAGTTTCGATTAGGTCAGTCAGTAAAACCGCCTCATTAGGCCGGGCCCCGATCCATTCAATTGAAAGGGACAGTGTAAATTGCTTATCTTCAGACTGGTAATTGATTCGACTCTGATTGAATCGATTGGAATTGCTCAATCAGAATTCCTTGAATAAAAAGAGAATCGATTCACCACCAGATCTTTTGATTCATGAATCGTGATTGAATCAAAACCCGCATGGAATCAAGGCTGATTGAATTAAAAGATTTAACGATTCTTAACGATTCAAGTACAATGGTAAATTGTGCAAATACATGCAGTCCCAGTGGCTACATTCATTTATACTGAAATATTATTGATGTAACAATTTTGTATTGATCATATATAAGTATGTTTCCATTTGTTTTGTTTTGACATAAATGCAACATATATATCTAAATGTTGAATCAAACGTGAATCGATTTTGTTTTATTTTTTAACCGGAAATAATAAATTCTAAAACTTGTATCCATGAATTGAACAGTGATTGCATCATTCAGGTTCCAAACTTAATCGTGATTGAATCGTTCCCAAAAAAGTTTAATCAATAACCAATCTGCTTACCTTAATGCCTTGCATCTAACTTGGTACCTGCTTAATATATTATACACAATATGCTTGCTTTGGGACCGGGCGCTAGCCGGTAGCCGTGCATAATTTCAAACTAACGCGCGCTCGGGTACCTATTATTAATGGTTCCAATAAACAAACATTACTTGCGGCCATTCGCGGTGGCGTTTTGCAAACAACAGTGCGGCCTTAATTATGGTCTGCATTAACTGGTCATGAGACCGTAATCGACAAGTGGCTCCTAGTCGGCGGCTCGTCGCTGCCCGTTGGCTGGCGTGCAGATGGGCCATCACTCCGTTTTCGGTTGCAGGCGGCGAGCCGGTCAGCAGAGCGGGCTGACGGCGGCGCGGGGCTGCGGTGGTGAGCAGCAAATTGTCCACGTGTCCGACGTGTCTGTGTCCGAGGCGCGTGCTGCAGTGCAGCTGACGGTGCACGAGCAATGATCCTCCTAACGGCGCACCGGCCGCCGGTTATCGACGGAGCTGCGTGAACCATTACCAAACTGCCGGCCGGCGCGGCGCAGCGGCGTTATGAGTGCAGGGCATGCCAGGGGAGGGGGCAGCGCCGCCTGCTTCTCCGCCGACTGGGGAGATAGACGGCCTAGTTGTGTGGAGTGCAGACGGTCTAGTGAAGCGCAGGTGACAATGCTACTGTTTACCACGGAGCATGAGTGGTCAGGGAAGAGGTTTATTTATTTTAGGTTTGTTAAGCATTTGCTTCGATGATTATTACCGGACAATTATTCAATCATTAAAAGCAATTATTAAGATCAATGTTTCCAGGCCGCAAAATAACCGAAGTAGTAGTCACACCACGCCCTGACACCCAATAAGCAAACAAAAGCAATGATTGCCGAATGAAGTCGCCTCTTACGTAAACGTGCAACTGATGACGAGCGATTCCGCGATTATGATCCGAGGCATCCAACTCGCATGGAATCCATGCGCAGTGCGTCTCGCGAGTGACGCAAATGTGACGCGAGTGACGCCACATGAATATCACATATTAGTAAGAATACGCCAGCTGAATTTCCCGCGACAGATGTAGAAACCAGCAGCCTCCACCAAACCCGTCAGTGGCACCTGCCGTGCAATCATGAGTCCCCTTCGTTGCGTTTCCCACCGTCGTTTCTTGAGAGCGCCTCTGTCAACAGAGCCTGAGGCCCACACAGAGCTGGCCTGTTTCCCAGGGCGGGACGGCGGCGGCGTATCTTCGGCCCGTCGCTGCCGTCTCGGAGCACACCTGCTCCGCCTCCCACGGCCGAGTCGGCCCACCCCGCCGCCTCGCCGGCACGGCTGGTCAGAGCGGCTACCGTCCCAAGGCAGGCAGGCGCTGCTGCGACGACGGCAATGCAGGCATTTTACAGAGCTGCACACCCACCGATGCTATATTTTGATTCTCCAACGTTTTTGGAAAAGCTCAACCCATGGGACCAACAGGACACTTCAATTTTATTCTAGGAAGAAAGCAAAAACCTACATCTGGCAGTTTTTACCTTGCATTTAACAATTGGCAACATTAGTCTTTCTGGGCTTATTTCGTGGGCTATTATTTACATTTGTACAAAACGATGTCATCGACTGTCTTTAAACATTTGGAGTGACTTTCCGAACGAGTTGAGAACGAGACACGAAGCGATGATAAAAGACGAAAACAGAGGTAGGTATCTCATGCACGAGAAACTGAACCAGGGACAGTGATCACATACAACGCATTCCCTGTCCTCGGTAAATCGCTGGCACCAAGCTGGGCCTAAATGGCCGGGGTCCAGCATCGAGGGTCTATCAGTGACCGAGGCCGACCTACATATATAATCAGCGGTGTCTATTTTTGAAAACGATTGGGGGGGGGGCGAACAGGGACGGATCCAAGGGGAGCGTCATGGCTTTACACATTTTAAAGAAATTCTAGTCAACTTGTACAAAGGAGAGTATTTTTTAATCAATTCATAATGTAAAAACAGACGAAATCTCATGAGTTTTGGACTTCTGCCGGACGGCCCCTCAAACCAACGTTTTTGGTCGGTCTGCATCCTCCAGAAGGCAGGGCCTCGGATAACATGTTAACTGGGGGGCAATTGCCCCCCCCCCCCCCCAGTGGAGGGAATCCCCCCCCAGTGGAGGGAATCCCCCCCCCCCCAGTGGAACCAATTCCCCCACCCTACGGGCGGATCAAGGATGGGTGGTTTAGGTCAGTTTGGGGAGGGGCAAATCCCAAAAAGTATCACACAATTCTGAAAACTCATCGGATTTCGCTTTCTTGTGCATCGATAATTGATTTAAAACAAACTTTCCTTAGTAAAAGTTGCTTAGATTTTATATTATCTAAGTAAAAGTGTCAAATTTGCGTCGATTTCAGGTGGTTTGGGGGGCATGTCCCCGTGCCCCCCCCCCCCCCCCCTCTGGATCCGCCCATGCCCCCCCCCCAGTGAAACTGAGTTAATTCGACACGAGCGGGCACTAGGATACTATATATGATGCATCACTAGCCTTTAAACAAACCCTTCAGTCACCCGACGTTTTATTTTACTGTACTGCATGGCCTCGGATAGCATGTGAATTGGGGGGGGGGGGGGGGGGGCAAATCCCCGCAGTGACTGCTGGCTCCCTCCCCAGTGGCCAAATCCCCCCCCCCCCCCTAGTGGGAGCAAAATTCGTAGGTAACATCCGATTGTACGGTTTGTAAAGTAGATAAAAGCGTCACTGAATTAAGCATGCTTTCAACTTAAACCCAATAAAACGCCGTTCACAGCTACCTAGCATAGCATTGAGATCTTGAGGACGGATACCCGCCCCTCGTCGCGTCGGTTCGAAATTGGCGTGGACTGATGTGGAATGTGATGAGGAGTTACTAATGACACCAGCTACTTTATTAATGTCGATTTATATACGTTTGGGGTGGCCCTCGGCCTCAATATTTTGAGTTTGGTCCCCCAAAGATGCTTTTGGCTCCCTCAATGTTCTCTGGCCAATGGCGGATCCAAGGGGGTCAAAGGTCAAAGCCCCCAAACCGCCTGACATCAGCAAACAATGGCGTATTTTATCATTAAAAAACCAAGAAACCTTTACGAAAGAAAGTTTATTAAATCACCCATTCATCCATAAAGGAGCAAACTCCGATGAGTTTGTTTTATTGTTTGATACTTTTTGTTGATTTCGCCGCCAATTTTCTTTTGCCGTTCTGGGTTCTCCCCTGTTTCTGGCCTTAGATCAGGCATTTGACACATATACCATGGTCTCAGCCACGGTGATCTGTGGAAAACCAAGCTTCTGATGAATTCGTTGGTTCTGGGGAACATAGACTACCCAAAACCACCTTCATCACATCACACGACGAAACCGGGGGAATATCGGCGAAGAAATTTTCTCTCCTTCGTAAAGTTTTAGCTGTTTGTCTCCTCTGGGATGGCCCTTCCCCCCCCCCCCCCCCCAAAGGCGCCCTCGGCCCCCACAGTCATATTTCGATTGAATAACCGATTTCACCGCATATCCGACGAATACATTTAGGGCTGTATGCCAGCATTTGGCCGACACGACCGATGACGAATGGGTCTCTCGAAAACATGCCGACGTTGAGCCGATATCAGCCCGATGTTTGGTAGGACGACGGCCCGAGTTTCATGTATTTCGTTTCGAAGGCAATATGCCACGTTTACGTGGTATGAGCATCATTCAAAGGTAAAAGAAAACGTTCAAAACGAATAACAATTATTTCAGTTAATAACGTCTAACCGTAATATGTAATAACCGAGATGAGTTGTACAGTAATCAGCAATCAACGGCAACAATCAGGTAGCAACTATTCTTAGTTTTGGTGACTCGTTTTCTATTCCAAGGGATATTATTTTACTTTGTAAGGGATACGTATTGCATGGGTTGGATCTGTAGTCTGCACTGATTAATACGATAATGTGATGAGGAGTTACTAATGACACCAGCTACTTTATTAATGAAATAGTTTTTGAGTCGAAAATGAAACGTCTCACAAAATGATTAACCAATGTTTTTGTTATATTGTGTAAGGGATATGATGGCTCTAATTGAGCCCTTGGCCCATTGGCGCATCCAGAACGTCCAAAAACGTCGGTTTGAAGAACTGTCTCAAAACTCGTCTGACTTTCTGTGCTTTTGCAAACAAAGTCGTGTCGTGCCGAGCCGAGGGTGGGACGTTTAAGGGGGAGGTTGGGTTGGGATGCCCTCTATTTTTTCTTTCTCGAGAATTGGCGGCGTGCAGCACCACCGTTTCTGGCACAGCTGTTTCGGCATGAATTGTGCACCTTAAGTAAATATTTTGACTAGGGTCATCTCAGGTGAGGTCCCCAGGTCACATCAAGTGCCCCCACCTCCAAAGAAGTTTGTGGTCGAGTCACAGCCACAGTGTTTGACTGAGCGATGCGACAATTTCGACATGAATTTAGACGAGCTATCTAACGGTATGTGTGGGTTTTGCCTAATCCCCATCGGAGCCGAGTTCGGGGGTGGGGGCGTCAGTTCACTAGCACGACTTAGCTGGCGCCGAGCACCGGCAGGGTGCGGGTTAAAAACTGCTTTAAAACAAATTCTCCCTTGTATAAACTGCTTAGATCTTCCTTCAGAAAATGTGTTAATGTTCGACCGATTTCGTTGTATTGGTAAAGCAATGGCGCCGGTGAACCCCTTCGCTCCGTTCCTGTTCGGTCCCCAAATCGTTTTCAAAAATCGACATCACAGGTGTGGATCTTCCATGATGGGCGTGTTTAAATTTATCATTTCTATTTAGCTTCATTAAATTGTATTATTCTACTATTTTATTTCTGTTTACACTTCTGTTTGTCATTATCACACTTAAAATGTATCAGTACCTATGTATAGGTACGCTTAACCAGGGACCCCCATTCCAAGGGGGGGTGGGGTGACGGCCATAGCCCCCTGAGCAAACCAATTTACACTTGATAAAATGCGATTTTGCTGACGACCCGACCCCCCCCCCCCCCCCCCGGTCAACAACATTTGGCTGAGGAGCGAAATATGATTCTACCACTGACGTGCCCCCCCCCCCCCCTGATACAAATCCTGACTACGTGCCTGCGCTTAACCATATTCCTTAGCAGCATGTTTTTCTTCTTCTCGAATTGCCCCCTCCCCGTGACAATTCCTTAGCCGAGGCCCTGCCAGAAGCCCCGAGGCCTTACTTGAAACCCTTGCTTAGTAAAACGGCAATGTTAACCTGCCATTGACTGTGGGGGGGGGGGGGCAAATATCTCTCCTGACGTATTTTCGTAATAGCTCAAAAATCAATAGCGACATCAACGTGAAACTTTGGGTACCTTCTCCTACACCGACTTTACGTCTTATGTGCATAAATTAAGCAATTTTGCCGATAAAAATAGAGATATAACAAATTTCTACACACGAGTTTTAACTTCACTAAAATGAGTCCAGGTAGTAAAATGACTATCACGATCGAATTATACGTGTAAAATAATCCATTGAACATGTGTCGCATGGCTTTCGTATATGTTTTGTGCATAGTTACCTTTTGTAACCTGACCTTGATCGTGACCTTTGCAAAAAATATCACTTTTGCTCATGCGGGATGTGCATTTTACCTTTAAGAGCACTTTTGGTGATAATGGTCGCGCAATCGAAGACTTTGGATGGAAAGTATGGCCATACACTCAAATACCTCGATTTTGACCTTACCGTGAAAACCGTACCGTGACCATACGTCTTTGACCTCAATTAAAAAAAAAATCGAGCATGATTTAAATGCGTCTTATTGAGAGCTTTCGAATGCCTTCTTGCGCGTCTCGCTGCGCTCATTGGTTCGAAAGATAACCAGGGGCCGATATCCCCCCCCCCCCCCCCCCCAGTCAATGGCGTTCGAAATTGATGTCATGCATTGACTGGCAATACCACAGTTGCGGTATTGCCAGCATTGCATGCGGGGACAAACTCTATCCTCCATATTGCTAGGGCTGTTGGAGCACGCTCAAAGATTCCTTGGAAATATACAAAACGGCCTCGCGGAGCGCCGTCATTTTCATGTCTACCGGGTATCGTATTATTGATTCTTTGCGCACCTTTTCTGACATTGTTTTACCCGGGAACATTCTAAGTCACGGTTCTATACATACAGCCGTTACCCGAGGTAGAACTGACCTATAGGTCAGGTCAAGCGGACCCACCCCCAATAAAGTTCAAGCTAGACGGCAATGGGAGGTAAGACGGTCACCCCTCTATACACACAAATATACTATAGCTACAAGTTACAACACGCAAAACGGTGTCCTACGATTATATTTCCATCCAGGACTTGTAATGTCCGTTTTTAACACCGTCACTCTACTGTCGAAAAACTCCAGTGACCAGTCATGACACATGTTCATGGGTACGAGGGGAAATTTCACGCGCCTCACGCAGCACTGATACTATTTACATGCCCAAACTCAAATCGGCGCTAAAATACGGCTTCCAAATCAATGCCTCCAGATCGCAAGAGAAGGAAACAACTAAAAACTTCGCATAGGAGAGAAGCATTGCTTCGCCGATATTCTCCCCGGTTTCTTCGTGCGACGTGACGAAGGTAGTATAAGGTAGTTACGGTTCGTAGAACTAAACGAATTATCAGAAGCTTGGTTTTCAATGAATCACTACGAATGAAACATATACGTTTCAGGTACCTAATCTGAGGCCAGAGACAAGGGCGGATCCAGAAAGGCAAAAAAGTTGGTTTGGGGAGCAAATCCCAAAAAGTCTCACAAATGTATATTAAATTCACCGGATTTCGCCTCTTTAAACACGAAGAGGTGATTTAAAACAAACGTTTCTTAGTAAAAGCTGCTTAGATTTTCTTTTGAAATAGGAAACGTGTCAATTTGTTTGCCGATTTCAGGCGTTGTGGGAGGCTTGGCCGCTTTGCTCCCTCTTGGATCCGCCAGCGGCCAAAAACATGGGGGGGGGAGGGTAAACATTGGAGACCGAGGGTACCATTGGGGGGGCGAACTCAACATTGGGGGGGGGGGGGCGAGGGCCACCGTAAAGGTATATACATTGATACCTATGCATATAGTGTTACAGTGTTCGCGAAATTCGTAAATCCGCTGAATGTTAGTCCGCGGATTACCTAGGCGGTCCGCGGACTCAAGATATACTCTTGTGAATCCGCGGACTAACGGCCGTCATTCTGTGGATTCACAAGAGTGTGCAGGCAGTCCACGGATAGCCTGTTGAGTCGCTGGACATCCGCGAATTTCCTAGGGAATCCGCAGACTATCGATTCATTCCAGTGATTCTGCGAATATCCTGTTAAATGAAATTATTGCGTGGAAACACTGGAAACACTCATTCCTCAAGCGCAATGAATGCTTATATATAATGCCTCTTTCGGAGAAACAGTGCTTGGAAAAAACGATAAGAAAAATGTAATCTAAATTTGTTTGCCTCTTTACGGCTGCTTTTCAACTTTAAGAATATCCAATCGTATTTATATTTTTACACCGCTGATGCTGTCATAAAAAAACACCATGCCTGAGGAAACGTGTTTGTTTTTTCAGGTAGCTCGGTTAAAGGGACACTCCCACCTTAACATTAGTTTTGAGTTGAGATAGCCATGTTGTTGGATTTGCATTGAAATTAAGTAGGGTAGCAGTTAAAACAACAACATAGGTCTAATAAAAAAGAAATTCGAACTTGGTCTTGACAATTGTAACGAATACACCCCACGTGTATTTGAATAGGGGTCTAAAGCCGATGACGTCACCTCTCTTTACCAAATGGTGATGATAGTCGACTTGTTTTAAGGTTAGACTTTGCGATATTTGCGTGTTTCAAATGGTTTGGTAATTGGTTTGTTTCGTATTCAAAGCGCCAGAATTGTCTTGAAATAATTGTGCCATAATTTGGCAGCGTAAAAGATTTATGTATAGGTCTCTAGAGCTCAATATGACGTCATCAACCCAAATATTAAAACTTAACTTTTTATGAAATTGAGCACTGTTTGCGAGAAACAAATGTCATAATCGTGTTCGGCAGCAATTACTTCATATTTTGCACCACAAGCGGCGTACATTTGACAACTTTTGGGAAGGTGGGAGCGTCCCTTTAACCCGCCATTGACTGGGGTCTCTAACCACCTTTCATTGACTGACGGGGGGGATGGGGGCGTTCCCCCAGTCTATCTCCCGAGTCAATGGTCAGATCGAGGCACAAAAGGCGGCGATCGAAATATCTCAGCGATACGAACCTAAAGTGTACTTAAAATTCTTAATTTAAGTTCAAATATTTGGTCTAGGTCAGTTCAAATGTTAAAATCGACCCATTTTGCGATATTGGCTGCAGATATCATAAAAAGCGAAGCGCCGGATCCATTTTCACCACAAGTGCTCCCAAAGGTATGTAGATAGTACTGTATGAGCAACAGGCCGATATGAAGCATGGTTCAAGGGCAAGGTTAGGTAGGTCACAAATGTCAATATAAATTAGTGACGTAGAATTATCATGCAACAAACGTTTACTGTCCAGTTTTACACGTAGACTTCAAAGGTTTATGTTTGTCATCATGTTTATGTTTGCCTCCTTTTTTAGGTTAATACTTTGAGGTCAGGTCAAGGTCAGGTAACGAAAGGTCACATAAATGAGATCCCAGTATTTAGTACTGCGACACATGTTTTGGGACCAGGCATATGCCATATGTTTGTCATATTACATATGTTATGTATGGCATATGTTTTGGCATATGCCACTCTACGTGTTACAGTGTTTTGTTGTTGATAGCAACTTGCTGACCGAATGATGAAATATGTTACAAGAACGTTATATTGACATCCGCACTGACGGTGGAGGGGGGGGGGGGGGGGGGGGGGGGGAGAAGTGTATCAGCCCCTCCATTGACACTTTCGCAATAACGGCAAAACCGTGATTACACTTTTTATACCATAACCGCCATCCATTTCAGATGAAAAATGGAGTTTTCAAATGCAAGATCATGTCAGGTTTAATAACTTTGAAGCTATTATGTAGAGGAAGGTCGGGCCAAATCGCAGATATGCTTAACATTTATATCCTAAAAATTACAACCAAAAAAATCGCAAAAAGGTCGCAAAAAAATATTTCCCCTACCCTGTATTTTCGATACATACTCCAGAGCATGGCCGATCTGGTTGACTTAGATGTCTATGGTTCCATATATAACTTGACATTTTGAATTGATGTGAGCTTTACTCCAGTATTTCCACGAAATAACTAGGATATTCGCAGAATCACTGGAATGAATCGATAGTCCGCGGATTCCCTAGGCAATTCGCGGATGTCCAGCAACTCAACAGGCAATCTGCGGACTGCCTGCATACTCTTGTGAATCCGCAGAATGACGGCCGTTATTTCGCGGATTCACAATTGAGTTGTTGTGAGTCCGCGGACCGCCTAGGTAATCCGCGGACTGCCTAAGGAGTCCGCGGATTTACGAATGTCGCGAACGCACTGTAACATATAGCCTGAGGGATTCATCAGTGGCCAAGCCAGGTCTTCGGGTTAATATGGCCCGAGGAATCTATCCTAGGCCGAACTCACACCCGTGCTGCTGGCCAGAGGCCCGAGGGGTCCATCAGTGGCCAAGCCCCCCCCCCCCCCCTCCCCCTCCTGACCGTCCCTCCGGAAGTGATCGCTCAGCGGTCCGGCTCGCCAGGTGTCATCCCAGTTCGGCAGGGCCGCCATGACCGGCCGTCTCTGTTGACAGACTCACACCCCGCCGTCTGCGGGGGCGGGGGCGGGGGCGGGGGCGGGGGCGGGGCGGGGGCGTCACCAAATATCAACACGACGCCAGCCAGATAGCGGGGCAGCTCTCCTGATGGACCACAGAGACAGACCCCGGGAGCGGAGAGGGACGATTTTCCCAGCGAGGCAGATAGTGGCGCGGGAGTGCGCCGACTGTCGCCGCTCCTAGTGGCGCGCCACTATCGCCGCGATACGCCAACCGCGCCATGCTCGTCACATGTCAACTGCAGCTGAATTTCGTCCACTTGTGTGAGCGTACATTTACTGTGCAAAATGTTTGGCTAAATCCATTGGCGGATCCAGAACGGTGGTTGTGTGTATGTGTGTGTGTGGGGGGGGGGGGGGGGGGCACGCTGGTTGGGGGGGGGCAAATTCCACAAAGTCTCACATAATTCAGAAAACTCATCGGACTTCGCTTGCTTATGCATTGATAGCTGATTTAAAACAAACTTTCGTTAGGAAAACTTGGTCAGATTTTCTTCTCTATATCAGGAAAGGTGTCATTTTTGCTCCGTTTCAGGTTTGTGTTGGGGAAGGCATGGCCGCCATGCGCAATACACTATGTGAAACTTCATGTTTTCATAGGCTAAGCATCGAGGTAAAACGTGATTCACTAAGTGGCACATTCAGTCATACAGCTGTTTTCCACCAGGGTTGTTATAAGCAGCTTTCAGTTTTTGATTATTTTCACTTTCCAAAAATATTATGCGGCTGAATTTGTCCGTGCTACATTTGCTCGTGTTACGTTTTCTGTCGACTGTCCATGTTTTCATCCCAGGCAAGCCTCATCGTGCTGTTTGAGTGGTAGTTCAAAGTAAAACGAGTAGGGCAGCTCACCAAAACATTAATACAAATATATCAGCCGAGCGTGGTGGTAACTGGTAGGTACTGGTAGGCCTCCCAGCAGCACGTGCGGGCTGTTTAGGGCGCGTGCCAAAAATGTACGGACACGCTTCAGCCCGCTGGAGTCGTGTGGTCTCCGTGTCCGCATCCCCGCGCTGCGTGCCGCCCGTGCCGCCCCTGTCCTGCTCTGATGACGGGTGTCGGCCTGCGCGGACCGCGAGGGACCCACCCGGCCCGCCAGGCGCCCCCGCCGCTAGTGTTTGATTGGTGTAATTGCGGGATGCGCCCGGCGGCACCTGGCCGGGCCGCGCGTGCCCCCAGGGCATCAGCGCCACTGCAACAACCGCAAAACGCTTACCGGGCGGTCAGCTGGCACGTGCAATGCGCCGATCTGCCGGGGCGAGAGGGGGTCAGCTGGCTCGGCTCCCAGCATTCAGCGGGCACCGAGCTGAAAATGGGCATGATACCCGTCAGTCGCGACCACCAACATGCCATTTTCACCGCAGGCCTTACATCAGGATGCGCGCGCCGCACACAAGCGGTTAGCGTGCCACTAACGGATCATATGGGCAGGGGAGCAGAGGGAAGGGGGGGCGAACAGCGGTTATTTGGGGTTTTATAAAGGGAATTAATTCTTGCAAGAAATGAATGCACGACATTTAGTGAAATTAAAAAGGATGAAATTGGATGCACACATATAAATATGGTAAAAATGTATTGTATCTTATTTATGGTTTAAAGTTGGTTTAAAGCACGTTCGATACGTAGCCACGAAATCCAATTATGTTGAGAAAAAAAGAGAAGATATCTATCCCTGGTATCAGGTCGGCCTTTGGATCGGCCTTTCAGTCAGGTCGGTCTTTGGGTCCACTGTTGCTGCTGTCGCAAGAAGAACACAAATTCGATCAAGCACATATTTCCGAACACGTTATCATTTCAGCTCCATTCCGATTAATTAAAACTATTAACGGTTCCAAACTCTCATGAAGACCCAGGCTGTTCGACAGGTGGTTTTCACTGTTGATCGTCATAAGAAGTATAACGAATAACAGAAACACTTCGGCGTGGGAAGGCAACTTCAGTTTCCTATTGGATGATTGTGGCTTTTGGGAGTACCGACTACTGAGGTTATTTACTATTTAGCGTCTAAATTTTCTTTTACACACCATGTTGTTAATTAATGTATTCGTAGAATGTTCTATCTGATGCCTGAATCGTTTAAGTTCCATGGCAAAATCTTGTGTCCCCAGCGACATAATCATGCGGCATTTGTTGTTGTTGTTGTAACAATCGCTGAACACTGCTGTGGTCATTCCCGTTCCTGCAGGCCGGACACATGGTCAACGCTGTATTTATTTGTATGCAGACTGGTTATTGATTCGACACTGATTGAATCGATTGGAATCGTTCAACCAAAATTCCTTGAATATTTTTTTTTCACCACCAGATCTTTTGATTCATGAATCGTGATTGAATCAAAACCCGCATCAAATCAAGGCTGATCGAATCTAAAGATTTGACGATCTTAACAATTCAAGTACACTGGTAAATTGTGCAAATACATGCAGTCCCAGTGGGTACATTCATTTATTCTGAAGTAGTATTACTGTGTCTGTAACAATGTTTAATGATCATATATATGTATGTTTCCATTTTTATTGATTTGATATTACATATATTTAAATTACATATATTTAAATGCTGAAATCTGAATCAAACGTGAATCGATTAAAATATTTGTTTTGATTCTTTGAATAAAAAAGAACCAATTCTATTTTTATTTGCCGTGAATCGAACGGTGATTGAATCATTCAGGTTTCAAAATTAATCATGATTGAATCGTTCCAAAACAAAAGTTGAATCAATAACCAGTCTGTTGGTATGTTGTTTGCTACATATGTTATACCTATTATTTATATTTATGTTATGTTATTTGCAATGCATGAAACGAAACGGTCTCTGAGTTGCACATAATCGCTCAAAATGGCAACAGCACAGGGTGGCACAAGCTTGTTAATAGCAGTAATCTCTATAACAAAATGGTTAAAGACGTGGATTTAACTCCGGCAGAAAAGCAAGCCACTAACAATTATTTTGGTGTGACTGACATTTGCTGAACGGGAGTTCAAAATCTGGTAAAATAAACAGTGCCCAAGTGTATGCAATTTTAAAATATACACGCATAACAGTGCTATGTTGCAATTTCACACAAACACCTATAGGTACAAATCAAGACTCCTTGGTACAAATGATAAAACAAAGAGGAAGCCGAGCGAAAAGCAAAGTAAATTTAAAACAAAGGGCTCTTATAAATAGTTGAAGCTGTTATTGGACACATGCGGGCAAGGCTTAGCCATATAAATTGCGCTTTCGCATTACAAACAACACAGCTAAGGCAAGTTCAGGCAATGTCACAGTGGGTGAAGAAAAGACGTCACATCAGCAAACACAAATATTGTTTTGTTGTTAACACTAAATTTTTAATATCAATTTGCGTCACGCGATAGTAACCACCGCAGATCTAACTTATAATGATGCCAATGAAATACGCATTTATTCGCCAGGAAATATCGCCATGGAGAGTCCGGTTGAAATTCAAATGTGCTCACGGTACAGTGGCTACTCGAGTACCATATACATACTTCCCGTCGATGGTGCGATTCGCTCGTATATTCAGATGCCGTCCATAATCACGGGGCGACCCCGGCGCGTGGGTTCTATCAAGAGCCACTTCAGACCCGTCCAATTGAAGCGTGGCCCGCCCTCGAGTGCCTTTAAACCGGCTTAATGTTCCAATTAGCATATTGTGCCGCTCAACTGCTCCTATCCAGTTCATTCTGGAGGAGAGAATCGCACCCTACTGTCACCGCCACCGCCACCGCCGCACCACAGCGCACGGCAGAAGGGAACCGTCCACCTGCCCTGCAGGGCGGAACCGCCGTCGGCGAGGGGGAGGGGGAACCACCGTCATTGGGGAACCATCGCCGGGGCGGGGGACCGTCATCGGGGAGGGGAACTGCCATGGAAGGAAAGATAGGGGAAGCGGTTACAGGGTAAGAGGGGAGGACGATCTGGAGAATTAGTCATGGACAGGGGAGCCGCTGTCGGCGACAAACGTGGAGCACAAGACGCCCCAAAAATTACTGCAATGGTCGCAACTGGAAACGTTATTGTATTTGTATCCCTTAGAACCTGCAGCGCGAGTCATTCCTACTTATTCTTTCCGCTGCTGCTCTGTGACACCTACTCACAGCGCGAGTCATTCCTACTTATTCTTTCCGCTGCTGCTCTGTGACACCTACTCACAGCGCGAGTCATTCCTACTTATTCTTTCCGCTGCTGCTCTGTGACACCACTTCAAAAAGTTCCCATTCTTTGCAACAAGCTATCTTATATTATCTATTAATTTTGATTTCTGACAACGGCCGAAACATCAGATACTGTCTAACAGCCGGGAACCGCGTCTGTGGCAAAAATGACAGCCCCTGCATCACCTCATCAGCGAGCGTGGGGTGTCAGCGTATAAAGATGGAACTGAAAAATTAATAGTTGTATATGTTGCCCAAAAAGTACACAACTTCCCAGCGTCTCGGCTTACATGTTAATTGTGGGGGGGGGGGGCAAATGTCCCCCTATGTGACCGCCAGCTGCCCCCAGTGACCAAGTTCGCCCCTCCAGTGGGAGCAAAATACGTAGGTAAAAATATAAATGTACGGTCTGTGAAATAGAGAAAAGCGTCACTGAAGCCTGCTTTCGACTTAAAATCAGTAAAACGCCGTTTGCCGCTCGCAGGCGTAGCTTTGGAGATCTTCAGGGCGGGTGTCTGTCCCACGTTGCGTCGGTTCCAAATTGGCGCGCACCTTCACCGATGTGCGAGTTATATTAATTTATTTCATATTCAGCTTCATTATTTTATTATTATACTGATTAAATTATATTTTACGCTCATATTTTAGCCACTTAAAAATGTATCAGTAGGTACGATTAACCATATGCCTTAGCAGCATTTTATTCGAGCTGCACCCCAGTGAGAATTACTTAGCCGAGACCCTGCAACTTCCAATAGCCTTAACCCTATTACTGTCGGGATAAAACCAAACTAATCTGTCGGGGAGGGGGGGGGGGGCTATTCGGCCCCCTTCGTATCTCGGAAACCGCCAGACCGATGATCTCTGGGAAAGCGGCATTCGATTCCTTGGAGCATGAACTACATTACTGTATTAATAAATATGCTAAATTTTGACATGGGCGAATACAGGTAGAACAAAATGGGTTAAAACATGCATTTTTAGATTCTTGCCCTGGGACGTTGTTTGAACGCAATTGTTTCATGTTGTTGGATTTCGTCACCTAATTGTACGCTCTAACATATACTCCTTTTTAAAGTTTGGGGAAATTACCCCAATGGCGTCCTCAGGCAATTCCAAAGGGGGTATCTAAAGATGTCACTATAATATTTTTTGGCCGCTTTGATTTCTGTTTTAGATGCTTATAATTATACTTATATGCATGAGAATGTAAGTTATGGCAGTTTTGTATTTGTGCAGTGGCGTTTTCAGGAGGGGAAAGGGAGGGGAATTGAGCTTTGTCTTTTGTTATCCTTATCTTTGCTAGTATTGATATATTGTGTTATGTAGTGTCACGCCATGGGTCTACAATTCCCCCTAATTTCATCCCTGTGACCGCCTATGCCCCAACATACAATTGTGATCCATGCAGATGATATTGCATGAAATTACCCATTGCAAAATACCGTTCAGGGGCACTAAACACATTGCGTGTGAACGGAGTCAAACACATGCCCACAAAATCCTTTCCTGGAGTCGCCCTTGAGAAACCAAAAAAAAAAAAATCAAACGTGTGCAAGGAATTGCTAAAACAGGTCACCAAGTTTCAAGTTGATATCTTCTGCTATGTAGCTACACGTGGTTCCACAACTCCCCCTAATTTCATCCCTGGAGGCGCCCATGACATTGGATCATGCGTTTGCGTCCCACCCCTGGAACCGCCCATGCCACAAAATACAATTGTGATCCATGCAGATGATATTACACGAGATAGTCCGCCGCAAAATAAGATTTTGAGTTACTAAACACCGTGTATACACTTGCCCCCCCCCCCCCCAAAAAAAAAAACGTTCCTGGAGTCGCCTGTGGGAAACCCAAAAATATACAAAAATAACACAAGGTGTGCAAAGAACAGCTAAGAAGGTTCATTGAGTTTAAAATTCTTATCTTTCAGATTTCGATGAAATACCAGTGACCCAAAATGCCTCCCAAAATACGTCCGTGAAGGCGCCCATGCGCAATCCAAAAATTTAAGATAAAAAATGTTCAACATGTCTACAAATGGCAGTAAGGAAAGGTGTGAAAGTCGTAGGCTCGTATCTACAACGTTTAGAGAATGGGAACTGATTCCCTTTGAAAGCCGAGTCACGCTGAAAACCCAAACATGCCCCCCCAAACAAAACAAAAACACGCCTGGAGCCGCCCCTGGTGAGCTGAAAATTGTGAACATTTTCCAAAATGTTCGCAATGAATATTTAGGAAAAGTCAAGAAGTTTGATGGCCGTATCTTTACTCGTTTGGGGACAGGAGCAGACAAACCTTAAGGGGAGGGGTCGTTTTAGCGCCTCCCCCCCCCCCCCCCCCCCCCGACACTAATAGGGTTAAAACACTAGGACACTGGCAAATGGTGTCTTGAGTGTAAAATCATATGACAAATAACGTGAGTTCACCAAGCCAGCGATCACTTGAAAAGCAATTACCAGAGATGTAAATAATGTTCCAGCCCGTAAAAAGCGTGGAGCGGTAGTATGAAACTCGTTCTCGGTTTTGCATGTCCATTAGGCGTGGTTTCCCGGTAATTAATTTGACGGTATTGTGACAGGGACGATATTGTGGCAGGGACGATACACAAACAAAACATGTAATTAACTCCCGACGACCGTGTCAATAATTCACAGTGCGATTAGTGATTGCTGTTAATGCTGGTGGTATGGAAAGGCGAGAGACGCACACATGGACAAGCTGTTTTACGACGTTACAGGGTGAACAAACACAGGCTATCTGAAAATAACTCATTTTAACCACACACATGCTGTGTACATTACAAAGTTTACTCTAGGCACTTTTACAGAGACGAAATGTTTGTTAAATTTGCCATGATAAACTGCACATGCATCGCCTAGATTCATCATCACGTCGATCTCAGATCTAGGTGATGGTCTACGTGAATGCGCCTTATGGTAGTTTTTTTCGCTAAATGCACACCTAAGGACGGAAGGTGGTGGCCAGTGACCTGAAAGATTCATACGCATACAATGCCGAATGACATTTTTCGGCACTAGGTTTTAGGGATGACAATACATCGTGCAGCTGATGTCAACACCGGCCCTGCATACTATGCACATATCGGTACGTGCTTATAGGTCGCATGATATACGTTAGAACGCCATATAACCCAAAATAGCTTCCTGGTATAATCTCCAATACAATTAGTTGTGTTCGCTTCGAATTGCAAATGTTCAGTTCTCTCAAAACACGCATCAGCTGCGGGAACACATTTACCCATGCGTGCTACAGGATCGATCTATGCCGGCCGGAGAGCTGGCTCCCTGCCGCTGCCAGCGGGGCTCAATGTCGGGTGGAGGGGGCGGCGGCGGGGCAGGTTTAACCACCGCTGGACATCTCTATTTGGTGGCGAGCGATTTAGATGCTATCGAATCGGAGTCACTGATGGTGAGAAAAGCCGCACTGATTGCGGCGCGCGCCACAATTGCCTGCGCCATAATCGCCACGAGCGCCGTGATTGTCGCAGCGGCGAATCGATCGCACGTAATTAGCATAATGTATGGAAATACGAGCAAACAAGGGAAAACATGGCTGATAACATCAGCAATCACCGAGTTAGGCCTCACAACTTGAAGGTAATATGTTTGCGTAGAATTCTCTGTTGGTAAAGTACTAGGGTAAGGTCAACAGGCGTTTCCGAATGCAGGGCCGAACGTGAATGATGAGACAATCGCTTAGCATGGATAGATTGTTGCGAGTCTTATCAGTCCGATTGAGAGACGTCTTTTACCGGCCAATGATCTCTGTGCAGGACCGTTTGCGGGGCGGGGCGGATAATCAGAGGAGCAAAAAGGTGACTGCTCTTCGGCACCGTGCGTCAAGACATCGACACCAAAACAAAATACAAAAACAATCGATAATGATGGTCAACTATATTGCCTGTGGAAGTTGTGGGCTGTGGCACTGTGCGGTGCCTGTGGAAGTTGTGGGCTGTGGGACTGTGCGGTGCCTGTGTAAGTTGTGGGCTGTGGCACTGTGCGATGCCTGTGTAAGTTGTGGGCTGTGGCACTGTGCGGTGCCTGTGGAAGTTGTGGGCTGTGGGACTGTGCGGTGCCTGTGTAAGTTGTGGGATGTGGCACTGTGCGGTGCCTGTGGAAGTTGTGGGCTGTGGCACTGTGCGGTGCCTGTGGAAGTTGTGGGCTGTGGCACTGTGCGGCCCGGGCCTGGATTACAGACCAGCACGGGACGAGAACCCACGATCAGTCTCTACCCACGACTGGCCACTTCCGAATCCCGTTATGTCAACAGGAAGGCTGCTGTTTGCCAGGCTTGGCGGTGTGTTTACTGCGCACTGAGACAGTTTCCGGACCTCTGTGTGCACAACACCCTACCACTCATGCATGCCATTGTTACCGGCTATCTCCTGAGCAAACCAGATTGTCTGGGTCGGCTGCCTCGCAGGGACAACAGCAGCGGTATCACTTCCAGCGTGTACTTGTGTGCACTGTTACCAAAGCAGCGGTATCACTTCCAGCGTGTACTTGTGTGCACTGTTACCAAAGCAGCGGTATCACTTCCAGTGTGTACTTGTGTGCACTGTTACCAAAGCAGCGGTATCACTTCCAGCGTGTACTTGTGTGCACTGTTACCAAAGCAGCGGTATCACTTCCAGCGTGTACTTGTGTGCACTGTTACCAAAGCAGCGGTATCACTTCCAGCGTGTACTTGTGTGCACTGTTACCAAAGCAGCGGTATCACTTCCAGCGTGTACTTGTGTGCACTGTTACCAAAGCAGCGGTATCACTTCCAGCGTGTACTTGTGTGCACTGTTACCAAAGCAGCGGTATCACTTCCAGTGTGTACTTGTGTGCACTGTTACCAAAGCAGCGGTATCACTTCCAGCGTGTACTTGTGTGCACTGTTACCAAAGCAGCGGTATCACTTCCAGCGTGTACTTGTGTGCACTGTTACCAAAGCAGCGGTATCACTTCCAGTGTGTACTTGTGTGCACTGTTACCAAAGCAGCGGTATCACTTCCAGTGTGTACTTGTGTGCACTGTTACCAAAGTATGGCCATGACAAGTGGCAATGTTCAAGCGTCGTCGCTGCCAAGTGAACGTTCACACGCGTTTGTTAGAATGTGAGAGTAAATGGACAAAGAGTGAATTATTTCACCTTCGCCCTGGTTGGTGGGTGGGTGGGTGGGGGGGGGGGGTAATTTTGACCCCACTTCGGAGGTTTTTCGAGAATAGCGGGAACATGGCGGCGTGTAGCGCCACCGAATTGGACACAGCTGTTTGGGCATCAATTATCTACAAGGTGTGAAAGTTTTGACCTCAGGTCGTCTCAGGTTAGGTCACCAGGGCACGTCAAGTGACCTTACCTCCACAAATGTTTGGGGTCGTGCCAAAGCCACAGTGTTTGTTCGAGATATTTGAAACTTACAGGGATTTCAAAAGGTCATAAGTACCCACAATTCGTGTATCTCAGATTTGTTTATATCGGTGACCTAAGGTCAGGTCAGATTCGTGACCTCTCCAGTATAAGTCAATGACAAATTCCTCTTCAGCTTCCTATTCCTATTCAGCTTCCTATTCATAGAATATGCATTAGATCAGGTCAATTCTTTCAGAATCATGTTATTTTAGCTCATTCTTGATGACCCAGTTGCAAGTGTTGCTCAGTGACCTCTGCAAGGTAAGCTGAGGTCATCTGAGGTCACCAGCACTTTTTTGCAAATAACTCTTACTAGAATACAGATAGAGACGTGCGAATGACACCACAGTGTTTGTCTCGAAGAGTCGCGTCGCCCCATATGCAACATGACCTACCTGAGCCACCAAATGACCTTGACCTAAGGTCAAATTTGGAAGTTGCCTAACCTGGTCACCATCAATATGTTTCGAAGAGTCTTGACGAGACAAACACGATAGTGCTAAAAGTATTGTCCTGTTTGTATTAGATAAATGTTATTCACAAACAATTTTTGGAAGAAAATGCCATCGTGACCATTGGTGACCTCTGGAGTCTAAACTATTGACCTGAGCTCAAATGTGAGGACGCCGTTGGCGATTGCATTTTTCAAGAGCTTCCCATTGCCTTTTTCCGTTTGTTCCTAGCTATCATAGTTCCTCATTCTTTATATATTTTGGGGATTCTGGAGCAGTCATATGCTTGGAAAATTTGACCTTTGATGATATCTGGTGACCGCAATATTGACCTGAGCCAAAAATGTCCGACGTAACTTCAAATGCCCTTGTCGAGAACTTTCGAACGTTTTTTTCTCGCGTCTTTCTAGCCCTTTTAGTTTGTTTAGTTTGACCCGCCCCCCCCCCCCCCCATCAGGGCGAAGTTGTATCAGAGGACCACCGGGGCGAGGGTTAACCCGCGCCCCACTGGGGTATTCAGCCGAACACGCCCCGCCGGGGGGGGGGGGGGGGCAATTTCCCCTCCCCTCGTTATCTTCCGAACTAATAACCGCAGCGAGAGGCGCAAGGCGGCAATCGAAATTTCTCAATGAGACACATCTAAAGCATACTCTTTTTCTTTTCTTTTTAAATAGGGTCACATGTCAGGTCCCGGTCAGGTAAAAGGTCAAAATAGTTATTTGACTTCATGGGTTATACTTTTCATGCAAAGCCTTAGATTGCTACCATTATCACACACGGTGCTCTCAAATGTATACTACATCTCCCGCATAAACGACAGTGAGATTGTAAGCAAAAGTCAAGGTCAAGGTCAGGTCACAAAGGTCACTATTGGCGAGGTCTACGAAACTCATGCGACACATGTTTATGGGTTAGTTTACACGTATAATTCAATAGTGGTAGCCATTTTCACAACCTGACCTCATAATGATCCTTAGGTGTAGTTCAGGTCAAGGTCAGGTCACATAAGGTCAAAATTTGAAATTGATTAATCTAAATAAAAAAGGCATGTTTCTCGACTACTTTTGTCTCAGAAATACAGTGATGGTATTTGTCTGCATCTGATCACTAAAAGCCCAAAAGCGCAATTTAACAAATGACGTCATGAGTTACTCATATGTGTGATGATGATTAGGGTTTTAGGGCGCACCGATTACTTGCGGTCACTTGGCGTCCATGAGTTACTCACTATACTCATACTTAAAGAGCCATAAGTCCGTCAAAAATAAAAATATTGCTTTGAAATTTGGTGTTGGCATCGTCCATACTTGGTCCTCTAATATATGCTCCGTTTTTTGAATATCCTCGAAAATTTTGATTTTGTAGACATAAGTTTTTTTGCGTTTTTTGGGGGTCAAAAACACAACATTACGAAAATCCGCGATAGCCATTTCGAAGAAATGTCATTTCCTTTCTATTGGTGTTTTGTATTTGCAATTTGCTTTAAAACTCGATTTTATACGAATTTCCAAACATTTATCATTTTCTCACCAAAAATGGCATGATATGACGTCACTAAAACGTCACTATCTCCTAAAGCACTGGACCGATTTCATCGAAATGTTGTCAGAAGACGTAGAATTGATGCAGAATAAGGTACTGACAGTTTCACGTCGATATCTATCATAGTTTTGGAGTTATTGAGAAAATCCGGGATGCCCCCACCCCCAGCGAGGCGGGGCGCGGGTTGTCACGAATAAAAACGTTATTACGAGCGAGCGCGAACCTTCCGTGGTATATGGGACAAATCTGAATATGAGCGGCCCAACCCGGCCCGTGGCGACGCTTTTGAGAAGCTAATATCTCTTCAACCGCACGTCCGATTGACAAACGGGCTTCTTTGCTGAGCAGCCCCATCCAACCTACCCTGTTTGGAACCAGTGCCGACTCATGTGGGTGACTACTACTGCGCGTGGCGCGTGAGGGGTGTTAAAAAGTGTTTTCTCGCAAAAACTCCGCAACGGCTGGGTAGATTGTGTGCAAATTTGGTGTGTTGTTAGGGATCCCTCAGCCGCCACTTTCCCACAAGTCAGGGGTGGGTGCCTCTGCACGTGCGCACCCTTTTGTCTCTCGGAAACTACTTGCCCGATCGGGTTGAAATTCACCATACATTTCCTTCGCGCTCGCTCGTTCATCGCCAACTACGACGCCTTACTGGTTCGTAAATTACGTGGTTGTTCAGGAAAAACAAAACAAAAATGCGTGCGTTGCACCTGATGACAAGGATCCTTTGAAAAATTACCTTCGATGTGTCGTAAAAACAAAAATCGACAAGGATCCTTCAGCGTGGGGGGGGGGGGGTGGACTGCGCTCCATCTGCTGAAGCATAAGCAATGCAAGCTACCGAGTCAGACTACCGTGACAGGTGAATGACGAAATTCTACGGAGAGTTGATGGAATAAAGTGTCTGCCGGCCAAGCGAATCATTCCAGGACACCTTGTACCGGAGAAAATAGTGCTACGCTGGGATGCTCGTTAGTTTTCCTCGACCGCTACTTCACTCACCACGGCAACGACAAACGATGATAGCACGTGTATACTGTATTGTATGATCACAATGTCGCACATCAAGCGGCCGCGACTACTGGTGTCCCTCCGTACTTGTCCTGGAGGACCTCTCTAGCATACCGCTTCACAGCCTCGTCCACACCCTCTGCCCCCAGGAACGTTTCAAACGCCGCCTTGGCGTCCAGCGCGACATCTGTCGGCCAAAACAGAAGCTCTACTACTCCCCGCTGCCACTGGATGTCGCCCTTGTCGGCGACGCTGAGCAGGTCGGCGGCCTGGCTCTGTAGCGCCGAGACGAACCTGGTGCGGCCCATGGCAGCCATCCGACACAGGAGAACCAGCAGCTCCAGACTGCGGCTGCCGGACCGAACTGACGGCAGCAGCTGGACCGACCAGTCCTCCACCTCCTCAGATCTGCCGACGTAAACGATACAGGTCTAAACTAAGCTGGGATTCAGGCTGAGGTACACAACGATCTTCCTCAGACGGGTCAGACCTGCCGACATCCGCCACAAACTCAGCTGGGACTCAAGCCACAGTATATAGCCATCCTGGCAATCAGCTGGTGAAAGACGGAATATTTCGATCATGAGTAAACTCTCCAGACAGGCGACAATCTAAATGTTTATTAGAGATAGAGTACCTAATATAATAATATAACTCTAATAACTTACACTCTAATAACTAGAGTTATTCACACCACTCATTCCCGTCGTGTCTCACCTAGCGAGCCGGTCGAAGCGCGGCTCCGTGATGATGGCGGCCAGCAGTCGGGTCAGTTCCTCCCCCTGGCCGGCAGATTGGACTCGCCCATGTCGCTCCGCTGCCGCCCGCACACAGGCTAGTTGATGGTCGAGGTCGGCGGCGGCGGCGGCGGCGGGGGCGGTAGGGGAGAGCAGGGCCACCAGCAGTCGACACACCCTCTCCAGCTCGCCACACCGATCAGACTCCAGGTACGCTGTACAGACAGATCGCCATCAGACTCCAGGTACGCTTTACAGACAGATCGCCATCAGATTCCAGGTACGCTGTACAGACAGATCGCCATCAGACTCCAGGTACGCTGTACAGACAGATCGATCAGATTCCAGGTACGCTGTACAGACAGATCGCCATCAGACTCCAGGCACGCTGTACAGACAGATCGATCAGATTCCAGGTACACTGTACAGACATATCGATCAGATTCCAGGTACGCTGTACAGACAGATCGATCAGACTCCAGGTACGCTGTACAGACAGATCGATCAGACTCCAGGTACGCTGTACAGACAGATGTACAGACACCAGTCAGGCGGCTGCGGCGTCCGACAAAGCATAGGAAACGCTCGATGAGTGATCCTTCTGGTGGTGATTATTTATTTTGCAAGCCTTCTCCACTTTGGAAACAAAGCGATTCCACTTTACAAATGCTCATTTGTGGACCATTACAACCCACTAGATGATGAATGCAGGGACGATGTGGGGCTACTTCTGCCTAGCGTTAACGAGAAAGCCATTACACAAGCAAAATATCTCGTCGCATTTTGATTTCACTTACTTTGTTCTCATCAATTTGCCTAGGCAATACATATTTCCGAAAGCACAGGGAATGAATAGCACACATACCAATAAGAAAGACCCCGTCTCGTCAGCCAGTCGTGCGCCATCTCTCCAGCTCACCTGTCAGGTAACCAAGCACGCTGTGGCGCACCTGTGCCGTGGCCTCGCCGCCGGCCAGCCCCGCCGCCAGCTCGCACACCAGCGCGTTGATGGCGTCACTGCCGAGCTCTGTAGGCGCCGAGGACGCCGCGGCGGCGGCAGCGGCGGCGGAGGAGGAGGAGGCGGACTTCCTCCGGCGGCCCACCAGCCGCGAGAACGGGAACGACGCAAACACGTGCCGGGAGAGGTGCGACCAGTGCGTCTCCGTGAACCACGCCACCTGCAGAAGGGAGCGGAGGGGTGAGAAGCGCGTGCAGAGAAACGCACAGTGGGTCATACAGCGACAGAGCATCACACGGCCAGCTCTAAACAGACGTGGAGCTGATTATGCCACGGTAAATTACTAACAGACAACAGCTCAGAAGCCAGCTGCACTGTTTAGCCACCTCCTTTAATTCCCCCATACAGCAAAACACGTCGTCCGGCCGTGAACGCGTACCAGTGCGGTGTTTTTGGTGGCGTCCAGATGCCTCATCTGTCTGAGCAGCTCCACCAGCACCTGCAGTACGGCCGCCAGCGTCTCAGCCGCCTCGTCCGACAGCAGACTCCCTGCAAACGGTGGTGCCGTGTGCTCAGTCACGACCAGCAACGTCGCACAGCTGGCTGGTAACGAAGGGAAGCTCGCGTGGAATACAGTGTTGTAAAACATGGACCATGAAAGACTGCGCTCAACGATGTTATAGTGATCTGAGCTGAAGTAGCAGTCAATATAAGATGTTGCACTAAATACATGTTTCACAACAATATCATGTACGCACAGATATAACTGTAACAACTGATCAAGCAAATTAAACCTGCCAGCCCATGAGACTATATAGATCCAGCGGTGGTCATCACTTATCGCACCCAGCCCTTTACGGATCCGCTAAATAGTGACTCCGGGATTCGCAGTTCCTCTTTGTATTATGAAATATTTGGCCTAACGCTTCCAGTCGGCGACTTTGTGGAATAAGCAAATACCTAAGGCCTGAGCACCATAGCACACTGAACTCAGCCAGCACTTCAGACTATAGCAAGCTACTGAGTACTGACCGTCCTTGTCTGCGTCGGGCGCCACCTCCGCGTACGTCTGGAACAGGAGCGGCGCCAGACCGGCGCAGTACTGCCGCCACTGGTCCGGCTCGTGCAACAGCTGCCGTTGCTGGCCGGTAGCCGGCGCCAGCAGCGGGGCCTCCGCCGCCGCCGGCCGGCTGTAGACCGGGCAGTAGGCAGCCACCGGTACAGAGCGAAACGACCCGGCCTCCGCACCCCCGCCGCCGCCGCTGACGGTCGGCTGGGCAGCCAGCAGCTGCGCCAGCTGTCGCAGCACGATCACCCGCCAGCCGGCCGCAGACAGCCTGTTGCTGGGGTCGGCCAGCAGGGCGCGCGCGCCGCTGCCGCCGCCGCAGCGCGAGATCTGCTCCAGGAGCGTAGGCAGCAGGAGGTCGACTGAGGCGGAGAGCAGCGCTGGGAAGCGGCGCAGGAGGGCGGCGAGGAACGGCAGGGAGCTCTGCTGCACCGCCGGACGGATGTGGGTCATGGCGCAGGTCAGGTGGGTGACCAGAGCGGGGAAGAACGGCGCCACCTGCTGCTCAGACACCTGGCGAGAGAACGGCGAACGTCAGATGTGTGATTAGCAAAGTATCATCTTACGATATAACTCAAAAGGCTCAACTTAAGACGGCAAGAGAAGCAACCGCTGTGGCCGTTCAACGAACACCTAACTGCCGATTTCTTCGAAATATCATCAGAACACATCGAAATATCTAATTGAACAATTTTGTATCATTAAAGTAGTCCTACTTTAGTTAAACTACGATTATATTATGCAATATTCATAACTATAATATGATGATGGATGGTTGATAATTAACTGATAGGGATCCCTCTCGCATCCGCTTTCCATAACCCACACCTGACGCGTGGTCCGACCGTGGCACAATGTCGTGTCCCGTGTCCCGTGTCCCGTGTCCCGTGACCCGTGACCCGTGTCTCGTGACCCGTGACCCGTGTCTCGTGACCCGTGTCCCGTGACTCTCGTGACCCGTGTCCCGTGTACCGTGACCCGTGTCCCGTGACCCGTGTACCGTGACCCGTGTACCGTGACCCGTGCACACCTGTCCGGTGATCTCCGTGACCAGTGTGACTGTGTCGGTGCGCAGCTTGTGGTCCTCGTCCACCAGCAGGGCGGCCAGCGCCGACAGGATCTGGCCCAGAGAAGGCACCACCAGCTGCGGGTGCGCCATCAGCAGCTCCCGCAGCCCGCTCAGACCGTCCTGACGCATGTGCGCGCTGTAGTGCTGCAGGTGAGACAACAGCTCCTGTGGGCAGCGGCAAAAGCAAGACCTGTCAGACAGGCTCGAGAAAGGAATTCACATTTCGCACAAACTCTTCACTCACTAAAACATTAACAAAATAGCTAAAATAAGGCTGTAATGGAAAGTAGGTCAGCTGCAATATTTTAGGGAACTGCTTATTTGCCTGCTTGAAATGGGTACCTATGGTTGCTTGGGAAGTGAAATGCATATAAATGCATAAAGGGCGTTCGGGCGCGCGCGCTACACAGGCGACCCCCGGCCTCTCCGCAGTGTTTGTTTTCTACTCGCGGAATTAAACACTAGTCCTCGTGAAAATTAGTGTCTACGTGTTCATCATCATCAGCTTCACCATTGTGCAACGCCGCAGTACTGTGAGTTGTGTATATCATTCAAAAACTACGTTCCAAGATTTATCTTTCGAAAGCTGTGTTAACTGCGTCAAGCCGTCTCAAGGAAGTTCTGGGCCAGTCAAAGCGGGGGAAAGTGTCAATACTAGAGTTGACAAGGTGCCAATTTAACTCAACAGTGAAACAGTGAAATTGAAGGGCTTGTTATTTAATTCTCTCAAGATTCCTGCGTCAATTCTCCATAACTACTTCTTTTCCGACGCGTATGCGCGCGATGGCAGCGCGGAGGACTTCACCCTTCCGGCTCCCCTGCCCGTTGTCATGGAGACCGGGGCAGCCGGAGGGAGACCCGATGACCAGGGGACGTCGCCCGGCTAATGTCAACAATGCTGGGCGACGGGGCAGTGACGGGGGCCCGCTCCCGCCGGCCCGCACACCGCGGGTGTCGCGGCGGGTGGAGGGTCCGCCGAGCCAAGGCGAGAGGAAGCGGCGAACAGCAAACCGCTCCGGACGTTGGGGTAACACCACCCCGCCGTGTAGGGCGTCCACAACACTGAATCCAGACAACCCTCTCCAGCACGCTGGGGCGTTGCCCTCCCGTGTAGGACGCCACACCTCACCACAGCGCAGCAGAACGCTCGCTCAGCCGCCACGCCAACTGATCGAACCACCACGACTCAACGAGAGGCAAACCAGACGAGCGTGTGTCACACACCCGGACAACAACATCGCATCAGACGGCGATCCATCGGAGACGACGACGCGCGGAAAACTGGCACTGGAGCTGTTAAATGTTCAGTCCCTTCTTCCAAAATTACCGGACATTCGCACTGATGTTTCCCTTCGGTCTCCAGAAATGCTATGTTTTACTGAGACCAATCTGAAGTCAACGACGCCAGACCGATTTATTACAATTCCAGGGTATCGCCTTTTTCGGCTGGACAGAAAAACAGGACGTAAACAATCTGGAGGAGGGGTCGCAATATTTGTGAAGGAACATTTATCCGCCAATATAATTCAAGTGAAAACGACTGGATCAGACTCTCATGTAGAGGCGCTCTGGGTCAAGGTGAAATTTGACAAAAAGAAAGCAGCCACTTTGGCTTGTGTCTATCGCCAACCTTCATCAAACCACGCTCAAATTCAAGCGGATTTCAACGATCTAGAGGAACAAATCCAACAAATAATTACGGCCTCTTCATCTCACCGTATCATTTTAGCGGGTGATCTGAATTCAGACCCTCAAACAAATCCAGCAGCAAATGAAAGGCTTCGGGAATTAGAAAGGTACGGGCTGAACTGTGTAGTACGCGAACCTACCTTTTATCGAGACCGTACGCGCTCATTACTTGATGTTGTGCTGATGTCTGATTCGTTGTGTAACGACCGATCACCAACAATGTGTTCTGTCCAAAAATGTGATTACGCGTGTCACCACCGTCGCGTATGTGTGGGAGTAACGGTGCCCCGAGCCAGACAAAGTGCGCAGTACAGGACGGGCCGGAGATGGCGAACATTCGATAATGGTGCGTTTTTGACTGATGTAAGGAACATTAGATGGCACTCTGTTGTAAAACAAAATGAAACATGCCAACAGCAGTGGGAGGCTTTTTCAAATACGCTTAACGAAATGTTAGACTTCCATGCTCCTATCAGAAAATTTCGAGTTCACAACCCCCGTCCCCCACCGGTTTGAATGAAACCCTCAATCTGATGAAGCAGCGCAAACGATATAAAGAAACAAACGATCCAGCGTATCAGGAAATCAACACATTAACTAAACGGTCGATTCGCAAAGACTGTCGGGCAGATATAGCAAACTGCGTCCACAACTCAACATCCTCGTCATTGTTTCAGAAATTAAAATATGTAATTGCACCTAAACGTGGATACACAAAGCAACCGCAAAATTTAACACCAGATGACCTGAACGATTACTTTACATCAGTAGGTACAAACACTAGAGACGAGGTGGTGGCCGACTTCGACCGTTTGGGCCGAGAGAAGCTTTTTACTCGACTACCTAGGGTCAACGCTGGGTCAATGAGGCTCACACCAGTCACGTTGACTGAACTAAGGTGTGCTTTATTTTCACTACCCAACAAAGACTCTTCAATAGAAAGCGACGTCCCAATCCAAATTTTAAAACTGACATTTGATGCAATTGGACGCTACCTTTTACGTATCATTAACACTGGCTTTGTCTCTGAAACCGTGCCTTCTGCCTGGAAAAGGGCGACCGTCATTCCTCTATTTAAAAGAGACGATCCATCTAAAGCATCAAATTTTAGACCTATCACGAAAGTTCCTGGTATATGCAAAGTAGTAGAAAAGTTAGTACAAAAACAGTTGACAAGCTACCTCCAGAGCCAAAATATATTGAGCGAAGATCGACATGGTCTCTTGCCGCAACATTCGACATGTACCGCCCTATTGACAATGACTGACGAAATTATCAGGGGCATGGATCGATCCCAAATTTCCATATTGGTTCTCATTGATTTGAGTCGCTGCTTCGATGTTATTGATCACAAAACGCTCATGAATAAATTATAATTGTTGCAAATTTCATCAGGCTGGTTTAAGAGCTACCTACACGGACACGTACAACGGGTTAAAGTAGGGGAAAGTTTCTCAAAGCCACTTCCTATCACAATTGGGACTTTCCAGGGTACTTGTCTCGGCCCATTACTGTACAACATTGCTAGCAACGATCTCGCATGCCACATTCCAGCTAAAATAAATGGCTTCAAGGTCACATCGGTGCGTTATGCTGATGACACACAGCTCGCTGTCACAGGCCCTCGAGATAAAATTGGGGAACTACAAAGGAGCATGGAAGAGTTGCTAGTAACGATGTCAGCGTGGTTCCAACAACATGGCATGAAGGTTAATGCGGCAAAAACTGAATTTATTTTGTGTGGAGACAGGAGGCAGTTAAAGCGTATTGCGCAGCCCCCATTATTTTATTTTATGGGAGAACAAATTCAATGTTCCAACAAAGTCAAAAATTTAGGAGTGGTGATGGATGAAACATTGTCATGGGAATATCATATAAAAAACATCACTGATCGCTGCTTTGGAATTTTGATAGGATTAAGCCATGTAAAGCATGCCTTGCCCGCTGAAGTGTTGCCGCGCATTGTCGATTGTCTGGTGCTATCACATGTGAGATACTGTGTACAAGTGTATGGCAGTGCCAGTGTGACGTCTCTTAAGAACATCCAAAAAATCTTAAATTTTGCCGCACGAGTCATATCAAGACGCAGGAAATACGACCACATCTCTGATGTATTGCGTGAATTAGGTTGGCTAGATGCGTTAGATTTAGTAAAATACTCTGACTTGTGCATGTTGCATAAGGTTATAACTAGAGCGAAACCTTCGTCGTTGGCGTCGCGCATCCAGTTCAACTACGAAATACTGGAGCGTGATACCCGACAATCGAAACATCTAGCCTTGCCTCGACCTAGAAACAATCACGGAAAGCGCACATTCTTGTATAGGGCGAGCCATTCATACAATGCGCATATTTAATCTCAGTGTGTTCTGAATGCAGTTGTCGCCCATTAGATTTTACACTTGCTCAATAATTTTACGATGTCGGCAAAACAGGGCAAACTGTTTTAGCTCACTTTTTACTGTTTTAGCTCACTCATTTTTATGTTCATGTATGGAAGACCGAAGAATAACCCTGTCGTGTGGAACGGTCTGTTTACGTTAATACATACATCATATACCGAGTCAATGATGTAAACCACTATCATTGTAACTGGCGGTCGGTCCACGATGGTCGGTTCTCTAAGGTGTAGTGGCATCTAGTCTGTGGACAGATTCGCCAAAAGGGGAGCGTGAAGCCTCGCGATGGTCGGCCGTCACCAACCACGCGCCAGGAGCAGGTGACCTCAGTCCTGACTACCTGTTTATCAGTCTTGTCTGGACCTAAATCAGTCAAGGTTCTGAGTCTCAATGCTGCTTATTATACATGGTGCAGTATTGCTTCATGCGCCAGAGTTACTAGTGAAACAATGTGCACTATGCAGCATATGGTTTACGATCAGAGATATGGTCCACAAATTTGTTTTGGTTGGAAGTATTTTGGTCAAAGAGCACAATCCATGCCAATGACAGCGCAGAAGTACAGGTAGTTGCAGATGCTCAGATGAGATCTTGTATCCCAGACATTAAAAGCAGATGCTCAGGCTTTCTTTACAAAGGTAAGCCATCCAGCATCTGGAAGACTCACCATCACAGCAAAAAGGCAGCTGTGTTCAAATATGAACACAGTCCTGCCACAGAGGGTGCAATGTTGGATGACTTTACTGCCAGCAACAATCAAAGGAAGATAGTAGAGATCCACACAATATGTAAACCCGAGAACAGCCCTTTCTAGTCTAATCCTTGCCAATACTCTCTTAGCTTCATCTCCCTTCACAATCCTTCAACTTATTTCTCTTTGCCACATACAGAATACATATATCTCAGCTGACAGTATATGTCTGACCAACGGCAACAAGAAAAACAACTGCTATGGAGAGGCATGTCTAGTTAAGTATTAAGTAACCTGCGTGTCACTGCCAAAACAGCTTACCTTTAAGGACAGTTTCTTCTTGGTGACTGGACTGTCACTAGCTTGCTTTTTCAACTGATTACTAATCACAATCTTCTTTGTCTTAAAGCTGGTGTCAGTCAAGTTCTGGCCCTTGGGAAGCTTCTTTCCAACTTTCAACTTC
The DNA here is from genome assembly GCA_036785665.1 of Chirona hameri. Lineage (NCBI taxonomy): Eukaryota > Metazoa > Arthropoda > Thecostraca > Balanomorpha > Balanidae > Chirona > Chirona hameri. Next base: position 58,116 of record JAXIVJ010003356.1, read on the forward strand.
ACTTTTGTGAAGTCAGCCTTCTTTTCCTTCTTTGCCTTGTTGCTTTTCCCCATGTTAGTGCCTGAAAGAAAAGCCAAGGATGTTAACCATTTAACTGAATCTCATACAATCTCATATACAAAATAAACATAAACTATGCACATTCAGAAATGTTCATAAACAATTTAGAAGCTTGACTTTGTATTGACAAGCATTATCCAATATGATTTAAGTGGTACATAAACAGCACAGAGGCAGCCCAGATAGGTACCTTCATTGGTCATTGCTATCTCTTATAACATGTATATATAGCCACATTACATCCAGACCCTTGGCAAATTGATCAGGGCATTGGAAAAGAGTTGTAGATCTGTCATGTTTATTTTCTTAGACACTGGATAATCAACTGATTGTGATGAAGGGCGACTGTTGAGTATTGGAAGAACATCTAGATTCCTAATTTGACATAGGCTAGCTGATACATTTTGACACCAGTGTCGCCAGGATTTTTAGGTTGGGGGAGGGCAAAGCTGTCTGGTCTACCTAAATCATCCTTTTTTGCAAGGAATAAGGGATCTATATTTGACCAACTATGCACATATGGTATCAGGGTGAGCCTGTGGACTTCATTAACCTATTCCATTTTTCTGACCCTAAAATTATATTGGATCTGTATCAATCACATGGGGTTGCCAACCAAAAGTTGGATGAACAAATTGCCCCACTTTCCTCCATGGTGACAGCTTACATTTAGATACATGAAAAATGGACAATAGGGTTAACAACAAATAGGTAGGGTAAAGGTCCAATTATCATTTATCAGTCACATCAAAACAACAGACTTCATGCTATTAGCCATGGATTGTTGCTTCAGTGTGTCACCATCATCTACACCACCAGTATAGAAGTTACTATTAAAGGGAGATAATGACCTTTTGATTTTGTTAGCAACACTTTCTTTGGCTACCGTTATGGTATTAAAATGATGTGATCTAAATTTAAGAATTAAATACAATTATTCCCTAATTCAAAGTTGGAAGTTTGGGAAAATTTATGATCGGTATTTTCCCTACACTATTGGAAAGCGCAACATCTGGCGCTTTTGTGTCAATCTGTTCAACGTTGTTGAATGGGCACTTATAAACAAATCGCTGACACTAAATAGGTTGCCATCGGGGGCCTACCTAAACTGCCGATTTCAATGCACTTTTTTAAAATGATTGTTGATTGTTCATAAAAGTTTGGCACATATTCGCAAAAGATAGAATGCAGGAAACATATTGCATACCTTCATGATGAATAATGCGTAGGGAGGCTAATTTACTGAATATGTTACAGAGTGCTTGCTGATTATAAGCATGGAGCGCTTATCAACTATGAATTGAAATATCTCGCGGTAGGAAATGTTATATGCAAAATGTGATGAATTTACAATATATTTTTGTCTCATCTATCGATTTCAGGTGCTAACTCCATTTTTGTGGAAAAAGGTCATTATCTCCCTTTAAGGAAATTCTTTTGTGTTTGATATACATATATTATGCAGAAATAGTGTGTAAAGAAAAAGGCAACTTGGAAATTAACACTGACTTTACCTTTGCCTTTTTTCAAGAAAAGGCTTGATGAACATCAGTCCAGCATAAAGCACACACTAGATTAAACACCATCTATGATTGTTCATGTCCGATGAAGGATGGAGAAGAAACACTTTGAATTCCTGAAATGTCCAGTACCAATGTCCTGTCTCTCCATCCTGTTACCAGCACAAGTGAACCATTACAGGAGCTACAGGTCACAACCTTATTTCCCCAAGTCTAACTTAAACCTAAACTTTACCCTAACATAAACACAGAAAGCTTATTATAACCTATCAAGTGGCATGGTGCCTTACAGACGAGGACATGGTGTATCACATGGTGGCTCACAGTCACAGTACAAGTAGGTATTGGTATGCAATGCAGTAACAAAACATTCACCACATAATTTTGCTTAATTATCTGTTGTCCAGACCCAACCTATCCGAATCCAAAAACACGCTAGATAGGTAGGTACCTAAATCCAAAAACTATTTCGTATTCACGAACTAGTTGTCACACGTGGGACTTCGTTTGCTGCGTGCAGTCTCTATGGCCTTGACTGCGTGCTGCGGACTGCGCGTTTGCGGCAGCGGTGTTTATGGATTGACGCTTTCGTCTTTCGGAAACCAAAAATGGCTTGTTTTAGCAGCTTCCAAATCCAGAGTATGCTGCCATATGGAGCGCCGATATCTCACGCAGTAAAAAGGTAACTTATGTTGCAAGGAATACTGAGGGATGTGTCGTCAAGGGCGTAGTCAGGGGGGGGGGGCAAGGGGGACATCCCCCCCCCTGGAGGCCAGGCGGGCCCCTCTGGCGACCGAGCGAGGGTCCCTTGGGGCCGAAGGCCCCAGTGTTTTGGATGGTAGCAGCCGTCAGGCGCCCGCGAAACGCCTTACGTCGCATAAAAGAACGCCCACGAACCTAACAAATCGTAACACGAATAAATAATAGCACTTGCTTGCTTGTTAAAGACATGTATATGTAAATACGTACAAAAGGGCCCCAGCCAGTGCGAAGAGGGACCTCTACCAGCTTTTAAAGGGCCCTGCCGATTTGCAGATGCCCCTTGCCGGCATTTAGAGGGCCCCTAGGTCAGTTGCAGAGGGTCCTCTGCCGGCCTTTGTAGGGCCCTGCCGATCTGTAGAGGACCCTGCCGACCTGTAGAGGGCCCTCTGCCAGCCTGTAGGGGCCCTGTCCATCTTCAGAATCCCCAGCCAATATATAGAGGGCTCTCTGTTGGGCTTTAGATGGCTCTGTCGGCCTTGAGCGGGTCCTTCCGCTTTTAGAGGGCCCTGCCGGCCTTTAGAGGGCCCTGCCGGCCTTTAGAGGGCCCTGCCGATCTGTAGATCGCCCTGCCTGCAGAGGGACTCTGCCGGCATTTAGAGGGCCCTTCCGACCTGTAGAGGGCCCTGCCGACCTGTAGAGGGACCTCTTCAAGCATTTAGGGGCCCTGTCGATCTGCAGTGTCCCAGTCATCTGTAGAGGGCACTCTGCTTGCCTTTAGAAGGCCCTGTCGATCTGTAGAGTAGAGGGCCCTCTGTCGGCCTTTAGAGGGCCCTGCCGATCTACAGATGGTCATCTGCCGGTCTTTAGAAGCCCCTGTCGATCTGCAGAGGGCCTATGCTGTCCTTTAGAGGGTCCTGTGATGGTAGAGGTGGTCTGCCGGTCGAGCGCCGGTGAGGCTCTTGAAGGAAGACCAGTCAAAGTTCTCATTGTTTTTCAGTGTATGCTAGTAACGTCTGAGAGGAGTACAAGGCTTTTACAATGTACGAGTATTAACCCGGCATTGGCTGGGGTCTCAGCTGAACGTCATTGGCTGGTGGTGGTGTGTGTGTGTGTGTGGGGGGGGGGGGGGGGGGGTATCCCCCGTGGTTATCTTCCGAACCAATAACCGCAGCGTCGACCTGCAGAGGTGGGCGGTTGCCAAAGATCTCGTCTGGACACACATCCGGACAAACATGTTGGCCCGTACTTTCCTGAGCGACCCCCAGTGGAAATGTTCGAATTCTATTTTTAATTAGAAGCGCCTTGACGAGACTAGCACAATGGCGTACAAAATATGTATTATATTATACTATATTAACCCGCGCCCCCGCTGGAGGTGGCAGAATCCCCTGCTTTTCTAAAAACTTGAAAACAATGATAGATATCGACGTCAATATTTCAGTACCTTATGCTGCATCAATTCTACCTTTTATCACAACATTTCAATGAAAATGGTGGAGTACATTGGGAGATAATGACGTTTTAATCACGTCATGTCATGCCATTTTTGGTGGAAAAACAATAAATGTTTGACAAATCGTAGAAAATAGTTTTGAAGCAAATTGCAAATAAAAAACGCCGAAAGAAAAGAAATGACATTATATAGAAAATGTCTATCGCGGATTTGCAAAATTTCGAGTTTTTTGAAGAAAAAACATACTTTTTCGTTGCCGAAAGTTATTTGTCGCTGTTTTACAACACACTGTACTGTTTTAATTATGTGGGGCCCCCCTTGGCTACGAGGGCCCCTCTGATCCCATCCCCCCTTGGGAGAAATTCTACCTACGCCCCTGTGTGTCTTTCGGGCGGAGGGCCCTGGTGCAATATTAAACAATACCAGTCCAAATATCTTCATATTTATTTCAGTCGCACCAACGCAACGCGAAAGAAATACCCAACGTTACAGAGAAAACACAAGGTACGATTTCAATAGCCAACCAATCCAAACCAACCAAATGGTGAGATACAATACGTACCTATCACATGTGCATCATCATATACAGACAATGTTGGCAAAAAATACGTTACACAGAACACTGGCATGCTTCCCTTGGCATGATTACCCTCACTTCCAATGCATCTCAAAATGCAACCCTGTAAACAGGAAAGCAGTCCCGTAAAAATCGGACAAGAAATTTACACCGGCAGAGGGCGATGCTCATGATCATAGCTCGCGATTTAAAGACGCCGAGCGAATTTAGTTGAGCCAAGCCACGGTTGACGGCAAACCGGGCAGAATCCTCTCAGTCTCGGGTCTCCAGTCTCTCCCGAACACACACAATATTGGCGCACAGCCCGACAGCGCCCAGATAGGCAGCGTTTGATTCTCGCTCAATCCCCGACCCGACCGACCATCCGTCTAGCCACTTAACCAATTTGTGACCAATGTTCCCATTTATGGCCAATGCTCCCATTTATGGCCAATGTTTCCATTTGTGACCAATGTTCCCATTTGGGACCAATGTTCTCATTTGGGAACATAACTTTTTGCTCGGAACTATTGCTCTCTTGCACTCTTGCTCGGAAACTATTGATCAGGGAGCATTGTGCTTCTGGGAGCTGGTAAAATACATCCTAAACTCAAATAGCAATCATGATTTTAAAGCAATTTTTATATTACAATCGTCATAATCCTTACCAAAAAGTTATATCTCCTCATATGCTCGGTCACAAATGGGTTAAGGCGGATCTGCGTCGGACTGCCGGGAACTTCTGGCCTCCTCCCGGACTCCAGGAGTTCCTGGCAACCCGGACTGCACAGCGGACGTCCGATCGCACTACCCACCATTCGAACCACAGCCCGCACCGGCACGGCGCCCGAGGCGGGCCCATCACACCAGCCCCTGCTGCGAGCAGCGGATGGTGGACGGCGGCGGCAGGGTGGCCGTTGGCTCCCGCGCCGTTTCCGCCGCCATCTCCGTCCCGCCGTCGCCCCCGCCCCCGCCCAAGTCGGCCTCCAGCTGCCCGCCCAGCTCGCCGGCGGGTTTGAGGACGATAGAGCGTGACCCATCCGGCATAAGCACCGTGTCTGTACTGTAGACGCCATGCGGCAGCGTAAACTCCTCGGGCAGCTCCTCGCCCTCGCCCACCGAGTAGACGCGTAGCAGCGTGGAGTCATCGGTGATATACGTCATGCCCTGCTCGCTCACCCTCACCAGGCCTGCCCAATCCGCTGCTTCATCTGCTGCTTCATCTGCTGGCGGGGCCGCGCCGCATTCGCCCGCGCCGCCGTCGCCACCGCCACCACCGCCTTCGCTACTGCCGCCGCCGCCGCCGGTCGATCCGGGCGCGTCCGAGCCACTATCTGAGGAACCCGCCGCGCTACCGTCCAGCCGCTCGATCAGCCGCGTGCGCGTGCGCACGTTATGCACGGCCGTCATGTGGCGACGCAGGTGCGACATGCGTTTGTACGAGTTCCCGCAGTAGCACTGGTACGGCCGCGTCTCAGAGTGCACACGCAAGTGCCGATTCAGCGAGCTGCTCGTCTTGAACGCCTTCTGACACTCGGTGCAGACGAAGCGCTTTTCGGTGGTGTGCACGTACAGCTGGTGGTCCTTGAGCGTGCTGAGCGTGTGGAAGGCGGCCGCGCACTGGTCGCACACATAGCGGCGCGCCATCTTCTGGTGCGCGGTGATGTGACGCCGCAGGTTGGCCGAGCTACTGTTGGTGTAGTCGCAGTGCGGGCAGCGGGTCGCGCCGCCGCCCTCGCCGTGCGCGCGCGCCAGGTGTTTGCGCAGCGCGAAGTGCGCGCAGAACTGGGCGCCGCAGTGGTGGCATATGAGCTGTGGCGAGCGGGAGCAGAGCGAACGGCGCAGGTGACGGTGAAACTGTGACGCCGACTCGAACTCGGTCTGGCAGCGGGAACACTCCAGCGACGCTGTCGGGCAGGGGGCGAGGTCGAGAGATTGGTCAGGTACAGTGGCAGTGGGGGCGCCATACAATAGGAGATTGTCAAGCTGCACAAATTCCAACCACTCCATATCTTTGCAAAACTGACACTATACATTGCAGATTGGACTATACAATGTATATATTTACAAACTGTAGCGAACCATAGTTCAAACCATAATTCAGACTGGTACTGAAACTAACGCGCTACTTCAATTATAAAATGTTATAATTACACATAGCAAATGACAGGTTGGCTATGATTCCAGGGCAAAAAGTCAAATGTGAAAAAGTCAAAAGACAAAAAGTCAAATGTGAAAAAGGCAAAGGACAAACAGTCAAATCGGCTAAAAGTCAAAGGACAAAAAGTAAAATCGGCTAAAATTCATATGCAAAAAGTCAAAACGTCAAAAAGTCAAAGATTCCAGGGCAAAAAGTCAAATGTGAAAAAGTCAAAAGACAAAAAGTCAAATGTGAAAAAGGCAAAGGACAAACAGTCAAATCGGCTAAAAGTCAAAGGACAAAAAGTAAAATCGGCTAAAAGTCATATGCAAAAAGTAAAAACGTCAAAAAGTCAAAAGTACAAAAAGTAAAATGCAAAAAGTAAAAACCACAAAAAGTCAAGAGGACAAAAAGTCAAATGGCAAGGAGTCAAAAAGATAAAAGTCAAATGCAAAAAGTAAAATAGGCAACAAGTCAAAAAGTATAAAAGTAAAATGCAAAAAGTCAAAAACGCAAAAAGTAAAATGCAAAAAGTAAAAACGCAAAAAGTCAAATGCAAAAAGCCAAAAACGCAAAAAGTCAAATGCAAAAAGTCAAATGCAAAAAGGAAAAAAATCGACAAGATAAAGGAAAGATAACGGAAGCAGAAGTTAATTAACTTTAAAGATATTTGTAGTGCAGGCAAATACGTCGAATAAGAATCACGTTCGCTATGTCGGGCTGTTTATCACCTACTAGCAATGTAAATTGCAGGGCCACGGAGCCAGTGCTAGGCCCGAAGTTCGGGCCAGGTGTTTAAGTGGTGTCGGGCTAAGGCCTGCCGGCCTCATGCGGGCCCATGGTGTCTGACCAATATGTTCTTTTTCAATGATATGCCGTACCTGACACGGTGTTGACACCTGTCACGAGTGAGGTTACTTATGCGGAGGAGCTTGAAAATGGTCTTGAAAATGGCCTTGAAGATGACCTTGAATGTCAAAATGAATGTCATTTTCGTGATCAGCGTTTCCCAGTTGACCAGTAACCACATTTTGAAGCGAATCACTATTCGACGCTGAATTATAATCCGCATCCGTCGCTAACAGCACGGACATGATACAAACGACCTTTAATTAAAAGCAGTTCACCTTTGCATGGCGTACTGAACTGGTATAGCCGTCATTGACATTTTAGCTTTATTCCCCCTGATTTTGGGACGGTTTACATTTTACTTTTTGCAGTTTGACTTACCTAACGCCCAAGACCCGCGTGTCCTGTATGGACTATGGAGCGAAGCGAAGAAACTTACTCTCACCACAAGTTTTGGCGTGACGCGGAGCCGTGAATCAGCTATTTTTACCCTTTCGACTTTTTGTATTCTACTTTTTGCCCTTTTGACTTTTTGCATATTACTTTTTGCCTTTTTGCATTTGACTTTTTGCCTTTTTGACTTATCCATTATGTCTTTTTGTCTGCTTGACTTTTTGCATTTTACTTTTATCCTTTTGACTTTTTGCATTTGACTTTTTGTCCGTTTGACTTTTTGCATTTGACTTTTTGTCCGGTTAGCCTCGTCGCGTACCGTCGGGATGTTTCTCCAGATGTTCGCTGAGTTGGGCGTGCGACCAGAAGGTGGCGCCGCACACCTCGCACCGGTGCCGGGAGAGGGCCGGCCCGCTGAGCAGCTCCGGCTGCACCTGGTGCTCAGTCTGCATGTGTGCCGCGTACTCAGACTGCGTGACGAACGGCTGGCCGCACAGCGAACAGTCGTACTGCTCGTGAAGCTGAGGCGAGGCGACCGAGAGTGGTCAGACGAGCGGCCAGTGCAAGCAGCAGTAGGCAGAGGAGAAAGTAACCAACACTGGCGGCGCAGTCGCGAAGACATTTAAATTCACATCAGACCGGAGTAGCGAACACAATTGTCCACGTGCTAGATAGAACCCCTTCGAGGGCTAAGGCAACGGTGAAAAACGTAAGACAGAGATACAAGTCAGAATGCAAGTGTCTTTTCGAACAACTTATATCTATGCAATATCCCTAAATTATAAAAGTGGGTTCGATATCAACGAAAAAACATCAGTATGACAGACAAATGACATCCAACAGCAGCAAACCACTATTCCCCTCCCCCCCCCCCCCCCTGAAGCGACGCGTCTTTGGCGAGTCCAGCTCCCTGTCTGTAGCGTACCCCCTTCCCGTCCGCCGTCGGCACCCACCCGCATGTGCTGCAGGTACTGCTGGTTGCGGCGGAAGCGTTTGTGGCAGGCGGCGCAGCTGAACGGCTCGTGCGAGTGCTCCGTCTTGACGTGGTCGGCCAGTCGGTGTTTGCTGAGCGTCAGGCCACACCGGCCGCACTGTACGTCATCCTGAGTGGCGTGTACCTGGCCACAGGGGAGCGCAGCGGACGTGGTTACACAGTGATCTCCCGCACTCCTACTGTACGTCATCCTGAGTGGCGTGTACCTGGCCACAGGGGAGCGCAGCGGACGTGGTTACACAGTGATCTCCCGCACTCCTACTGGACGTCATCCTGAGTGGCGTGTACCTGGCCACAGGGGAGCGCAGCGGACGTGGTCACACAGTGATCTCCCGCACTCCTACTGGACGTCATCCTGAGTGGCGTGTACCTGGCCACAGGGGAGCGCAGCGGACGTGGTTACACAGTGATCTCCCGCACTCCTACTGGACGTCATCCTGAGTGGCGTGTACCTGGCCACAGGGGAGCGCAGCGGACGTGGTCACACAGTGATCTCCCGCACTCCTACTGGACGTCATCCTGAGTGGCGTGTACCTGGCCACAGGGGAGCGGAGCGGACGTGGTTACACAGTGATCTCCCGCACTCCTACTGGACGTCATCCTGAGTGGCGTGTACCTGGCCACAGGGGAGCGGAGCGGACGTGGTTACACAGTGATCTCCCGCACTCCTACTGGACGTCATCCTGAGTGGCGTGTACCTGGCCACAGGGGAGCGCAGCGGACGTGGTTACACAGTGATCTCCCGCACTCCTACTGGACGTCATCCTGAGTGGCGTGTACCTGGCCACAGGGGAGCGCAGCGGACGTGGTTACACAGTGATCTCCCGCACTCCTACTGGACGTCATCCTGAGTGGCGTGTACCTGGCCACAGGGGAGCGCAGCGGACGTGGTTACACAGTGATCTCCCGCACTCCTACTGGACGTCATCCTGAGTGGCGTGTACCTGGCCACAGGGGAGCGCAGCGGACGTGGTTACACAGTGATCTCCCGCACTCCTACTGGACGTCATCCTGAGTGGCGTGTACCTGGCCACAGGGGAGCGCAGCGGACGTGGTTACACAGTGATCTCCCGCACTCCTACTGGACGTCATCCTGAGTGGCGTGTACCTGGCCACAGGGGAGCGCAGCGGACGTGGTTACACAGTAATCTCCCGCACTCCTACTGGACGTCATCCTGAGTGGCGTGTACCTGGCCACAGGGGAGCGCAGCGGACGTGGTTACACAGTGATCTCCCGCACTCCTACTGGACGTCATCCTGAGTGGCGTGTACCTGGCCACAGGGGAGCGCAGCGGACGTGGTTACACAGTGATCTCCCGCACTCCTACTGGACGTCATCCTGAGTGGCGTGTACCTGGCCACAGGGGAGCGCAGCGGACGTGGTTACACAGTGATCTCCCGCACTCCTACTGGACGTCATTCTGAGTGGCGTGTACCTGGCCACAGGGGAGCGCAGCGGACGTGGTTACACAGTGATCTCCCGCACTCCTACTGGACGTCATCCTGAGTGGCGTGTACCTGGCCACAGGGGAGCGCAGCGGACGTGGTTACACAGTGATCTCCCGCACTCCTACTGGACGTCATCCTGAGTGGCGTGTACCTGGCCACAGGGGAGCGCAGCGGACGTGGTTACACAGTGATCTCCCGCACTCCTACTGGACGTCATCCTGAGTGGCGTGTACCTGGCCACAGGGGAGCGCAGCGGACGTGGTTACACAGTGATCTCCCGCACTCTCACTGGACGTCATCCTGAGTGGCGTGTACCTGGCCACAGGGGAGCGCAGCGGACATGGTCACACAGTGATCTCCCGCACTCCTACTGGACGTCATCCTGAGTGGCGTGTACCTGGCCACAGGGGAGCGCAGCGGACGTGGTTACACAGTGATCTCCAGCACTCCGACAATACTCATCAACACGTGCGCCAGGGAGGTTGACAGGTTTAGTGGTGTCGCTATTCCCCCACTGCAGTTTCTGATGTCGCAACAATAACTCACTGTCGCTACGTTAAAATCAATATATCGGGACAGATTAAAACAAGTGTTTTTCCGTGCTTAAATAAACATCGAATTTGAGGGAAAATCTTAGTGTCAGACCTTAAAGACGCAGTTTCTGCGCCGAGAAAGGGCCTGTTAAAACCATCGGCTCGCATGGACAGAGCAAGACCGTCTAGATCCATAATAATTCTGTACATTTTGTTTCCATATTGTTGTCGTCAGGACCGAGCCAGCCTACCAACACAACATCAGCGCGTCCTCCCTCCTGACCTTCGTGTGCGTGAGCCACGAGCGTTTCTTCATGAACCGCTTCGGGCACTTGTCGCACGCGAACCACTTCTCGCACTCCCTGATTTTGTGCTCGTGGCGCAGGTGTTTGACGAGGGCCTTGCGACTGGAAAGCCTCTCGCCGCACTTGTGACAGGCGTTCAGGGCGTGGCCGGCCAGGTGACGTTTGTACGGCAGCTCCATGGTGAAGCGGGCGCCACAGTCCGGACATACCAGCGCGCTGACGCCTGCCGCAGATGAGAATTCGGTGATTGTTGGTGTTCATGGGCGCTCCAGCAGAGAATGCTATATCGCCTCCGTGAGGGAGAGAGATAAGTTAAAACTAATGCAGTGCATTTTTTAGAACCTTTAGAACCCATAACACCTTTAAGAAACAGTACGAGTGTCGGCAAAATCGAACAAGCAGAACAAGCCAGAGATACAATCACAAATCCTATTTCCAACAAATACTTATGGATTTGAATGAAAAAGAACTTAAATTCAACCAAAATCTCAATATCTATAATAATTTCATCACACTTTAATGCACCTTCCACCTCGGCTAACTTGTCCGTTACCTTGAAAACAGGTGCGCTTGTGGTAGAGGAAGTGGGCGTGTGAGTTGAGCTCGTTCCGGCAGGCGCGGCAGCAGACGGGCGCCGACAGGTGCTCCCACTTGACGTGCAGCACCAGCGCCTTGCGGTGTCCGCATGGTCGGCCGCAGCTAGGCACCGGACACATGTACCGCTCGGCGTCCGGACGGCGGGCCGCCTTCTTACCCGCCGCCGCCGCCGGCGGCGCCACTGGCTCGCTCCCCTAACGAAGCACAGCAATCAGTGCCATGGCAGTCAGCACAGGGGAGTCATAAGACAGTTATGTACAGCAGAAGCATATCACTGGACATTAAGTCGGAGAATCAGTAAGTACACATGTAGCACTGGTGATGGAATGCTCAG